>JARVGS010000002.1:23053351-23070483 GCA_031762315.1 Hypsolebias antenori
TGATTTACGAACGGGCGTAGGAACGGATCTCGTTCGCAAGTTGGGGACTACCTGTAATGATTTTAATCGCTGGATGTCCATCCCCCAAGCTGTTGGGTTCCAGAAACTGTGGCCACCTGAGCAGTTTTATTGACTAGCTCTGAATTAAAGTCTGTCATTAGTGTTGAGTTGTGGTTCAACAGAATTCTCACCTAAAACAAATAATATAAATGGCCTTATTTATGCTCAGTAATCCGGGTAGAAAATCCAACTAAGTTAAGTCAGGTCATCTGGATGGTTTCTTTTTGTTGAAACGTTTCATCTTTCATCCAAAAGACCATCAGTCAGAGGAGCTGCAACAAACTCAGTCCCATAGGTAGCACACTCACATATTGGACCAACCAGTTTGATGGATGATGGTACCCTCTACTACAGTGCCTCCGGGAGCCTCCTTGGACGCTCTCACCATACTCTTCAGCTCTCACCCCTGCAGAATGCTTACGTCACCAAGTGCTTCTATGTGCAGAATTTTTTTTTTCATTAGCAGGGTCTTTCTTCTCAGCCAAGAAGAAAGAATTTGATAAAATATGTTTTGCCTCCAAAGCCTACATGCGTTCACTTCTACTATTTTTTTGTCTGTCTAAACAAGTCTCAATTATAAAATAATCTTCAAGGCTCAGTGTCATTTATCTGTCTAAATAAAGATTGAATGAATGAATGAATGAATGAATGAATGAATGAATGAATGAATGAATGAATGAATGAATGGTAAGATGGTTTCTGGTGTCCACCTTCTACCCCGTCGACTCCTCTAAGGCATCCATGGCCAAAGTGGTTCATAACATAAAAGTGCATGCTCAATAATCCAGGTAGAAAATCCAACAAAGTTAAGTCAGGTCCTCTGGACCAAGGAGTCACAACAAACCCAGTCTTAGAAATAGCACCTTCTCATGGTGGGCCATCCAGTTTGATGGTGCTCTGATGGTTTCTGTAGTCTGCTCTCTCACTTGCTGACTTGTTCGACTAAGTAAGTTGTGGCTTCTTGAATTGATGGTCTTTTGGGTGAAAGATGAAACGTGTCAACAAAAAGAAACCGTCCAGAGGAGCTGACTTAACTTTGTTGGATGTAAATGGCCTTGACAAAAACAATGATGCTCTTCACCTAAGATGTTATTGCAAATCTTTGAGACAATCACCGCAGTCAAATCTGCAGTTAAGTTAGTTCTACAACTCTCTTGTGTTGCTCTCTGAGAGAGCTGCACCTGTCGACAGGTGTTTCAGCCCACCCCTAGTGAGCAAACTGCTCCAGCTGTTTCAGATTAAAATGGTTCCTTCTTCAGCTCCTGCCAGAGATGTTCAGTAAGATCCAGATGTGGGCTCAGAACACTATTGGACCTGTCCAGTGTTTTGGTTGACCTGTACCGAGACCAAGCTTTCTGACACTGGACCACACCTTTCTCTACAGAAGGCCTTGATCGTCTTGAGCTTTCATTGTAATCTGCAAAGATTCAGGACACCCTGTTCCAGATGCAGCCCCTGATCAAAAGCTCCCTTCATGTTTGGCTGTATACAATATTATCCAACAAGAAGGGAGCCCAATATGTCGATCACGATCTACCAGTCGATCTCAAAGGTATTATGGGTAGATCGCATGGCATTAAAAAATAGATGTCATCCTATCGTCCATCTATGAAATTTGTCACTTGATTGACAGACAGGGCAGTCAGCCTGAGGCGCCGTTTACACAACCTCAAACGTTCGGCCGTTCTTTTACCGACAACAGCCCTCGTTCTCTCTGAAACTGAATGTTTCTGAATCCAGGTCTCAGAGTTGACATTTTCGTGGGGGGGAACCCCCACGGAGGAGTGAAATGGTGCACATGCGCACTACAGGCGGCTGCAGTTCATTGTTTTTCTGCTCTAACAACAGTTATAATAAGTGGCAGAACAGAGCGTTGTTGGGCTACTCATCTTTTTTCAGCATGTACTTTGTAGGAGCAAAACTAATAAAATCCAGGGTCCAAAGAGACATCATGCAGATGCTGCGGGCGCAATGAACGTAGCCGAGCCCTGCGTCAATGTTGCCAGATAAATTTAAAATGGCTTATTTACCCCATCCTATTCTGTGCACATGTTCAACAAAACACAACAAACACCTCATCTTAGAATATATTTGCTCAGCACATGGGCAAAATACTATCATTTTAAAGCAACAGTGCTACGGTTCATAATTTCTTATCTGGCAACCTGACTGACATGGAAACTACAGCGTTTTTGTGTAAACCTGCTCATTTTTTTATTTCTCGCTCCCCCCCCCTCTAACATTTCCAGAGGTTGTTCTCATGTAAACAAAGCCTTATAGTAAGTCTTTAAAAAGCTCACATGCTGAAAAAGTGTGGGCACCCCTGTCCTACAGTATTTGTAGGTTTCATTTTTAGATCAGTTAACATATAATAATAATATAATAATAAAATATAGTTAATGGTGACAGTTTTTTTTAAAAAGGATCTTGTGTAAAATATTAGTGCTCATAATGTGGTTTAATGATCAGTTTCAGCCACCACGACACCAAAAGTAATGTCAAGATGAGATCACAAGCACTTGGTGTAATTTTAATCTACTCTAAACATTTGACTCCTCATGAGGTAATATTTGTAGAATGTCCAAGAGAAAGAAAAAAAAAAAAACACCCAAGATTTAAGTTTTTACTTTTTTCTTCCACTTCAAAGACAGGGACAATTACTTTCACTTACCACACATTATAAAATACCACAATTGTCAAATGTCCTGGGTGTCTTTGTATTTTTTTTAGATTTAAGTGAAGCACAAGAGCAAGTGCAAATGTTTCCCCACCACCATCCCTGTGATATGTTGCTTCAAAGTAATCCAATCCCAGGTGCCCTGCTGCGCTATTCAGAATTTATTTCAATGAAACCTGTTCTCAGGAACATTTTCTAACATATTTTTTCTACTTCCTGAATTGCTTGCACTCTGTGAAGTGCACTGTTGAGGCACCCTGCAGGCACGCCTGACGGTGTCTGTGACTGAGTGGTTGACCACAGCTGAGTCCTGCCAAGCCATTGTAATGTTAAAACAACCGCTGCATTCCTTGCACTGCAGTCCAAGCACCGAGCCAAGCTGGGAAAGTTACCGACTTGGGGCCCACGGTTTCCCAAATGCTCATTTGAGCTCAGAAACGGCAGCACTCCTGTAAAACCAACAGAAAACTAAATAAAGGACATTTTCTGCAAACATGCATTGTGAATGCTGAATGTGAAATGACTGCTGGATTTTGCTGAAGCAGCAGAAATTGAGTTCTTAGAGCTAAAATAAACAGAACACTAGTTAAGCTAAAGGAAGCAAAAATCTCAGCTAAGTATAGCAACATGCCAGTTAAATGTTAAATGTACTAAAATCAAATTCAGTTCAGTTAATTTATATAGTGCCAAGTCACAACAGAGGTCGTATCAGGGCACTGAATGGAAAAATTCACAGACGTACGTCCATAAAAAGTAAGTTAATAACATTATTTATCTGAGGAGCAGACTGCTTTGAGTTTAACTTCACCACAAACTCATCCTGAGCAAGCATGAAGTGATGTCAGGGCACTGAACAAAAACATTCACATACAATATAAAGGCCATTTAGTAAAAGTTCTCTATCGAAGGAAACAGCATAGTCTTCATTTCATGCAGTCTCCCATCCTGAGCACAAAGGCAACAGTGGAAAGGAAAAACTCCCTCATAACAGGAAGAAACCTCCAGCAGAGCCAGGCTCAGGACAAGTGGCCATCTGCTTCGACCTGCTGGCTTTGAGAGAACAGGAAGGAGAAACAAACAGAGTGGCTGGTCCAGAATGGAGGCGAGCAGGTAGTTCTGTAGGAGGAAAGAAAAAAAAGTTAAGATAGAAATATTTACAATACAAACTATTCATTTGAGGAAATGAGGTTAATTTAGCAACATAACTAAGGGATGGGTCAGGAAACCTAATCCAACCCTAACTATATCCATCCATCCATTATCTTTTATCCGCTTCTTCCATTTTGTGTCACAGGGGTCACCGATGCTCATGTCCAGCAATCACTGTGCAAGTGGTGGGGGACACTCTGGACAGGTCTCCAGTCCATCACAGGGACACATAGAGACAAATGAGACAAACAACCATCCACTCTCTCACTCACACCTAGGGACAATTTAGAGTCACCAATCAGTCTAACATGCATGTTTTTGGTCGGTGGGAGGAAACCGGAGTACCTGGAGAAAACCCACACATGCACGGAGAGAACATGCAAACTCCACCCAGACCAGGTTTTGAACCAGGGACCTGCTCGCTGAGAGGCAGCAGCTCTACCAGCTGTGCCATCGTGCTGCCTGTGTATCATCATATATTACAGTATTTATAATGCATTTCTACAATGCCAGCACAGAGATAAATTTGGCGTTCACAGCTTCTTAACCAGTTGTTTATCCCAAACAGCAGACTGGGCAGTTTGGAATGGGGGTTTTGCACAAAGTGAAAGCAATAATTTATTCTAAACATGTTCTAGAGAAATCCTAAATTAAAGTAAATAACTTTATATAACCATAATGTAAGCCCCTAATGTGCATTAGCCAGTAATTACCATTAAAATAATTTCAACTATTTTTTTTTCCAAATTGTTTGTCTCTGAGTCATTTTCATTGTTTATTATTTGTCGTGATGTATTTGTCTCAGCTGCATTGCAGTATAACATGTGGAAACAAGTGAATGTGTTTTTTAACCAAGTTTTGATTTATTAAGTAAATGTATAATGTAATATAAATTTGGGGGAATTTTGTGTTGTTCTGAAAGCTGTCCAATGATGTGTATTCAAATAAAATGTACCTTACTTCTTTACCCTGTGGTGTTCTTTAGCACGCTTTAAACCGTATCGGAACTGATAACTAATAACTGGTAATCTTGTCTCAGTAATTTAAATTACTAAACAGTATTAAAAAAGGGATCTTAAAGCAGTGGGAAAAAAAAACAGTGAGATGTAAATGTTAATTTTATTGCACTTACCACTGCTGTATGGGGCATGGGGTTAAATCCACATAGATTGCAGACGGTGTTCTTGCATTCAGTACAGGTGTTGTAATTAGGAGGGTCCTTCGAGCCCACATTGAGTGGGACTTTACAAAGTGGACAGGTGTTTGGACTTGTCTTAGAAGCAACATTAACCTCTTCTGTTAATTTCTGAGTCTCTTGAAGAGCTTTTTCTGTTTTTTCATGGACTAATGGAGCAGACTTGGCCTGTTGTGGTGCCTCTGATTTAGGTGCAGCAGGAGGTTCGGAATCCTTTGAAGGAGCTATTTTAGGAGAAACTGGAGGTGTAGCTTTGAGAGAGACAGGATCTGTAGTGGACATCTTCCTTGGAGTAGGAGGTGTAGATTTGGGAGAGACAGGAGCTGTAGTGGACATCTTCCTTGGAGTAGGAGGTGTAGCTTTGAGAGAGACAGGATCTGTAGTGGACATCTTCCTTGGAGTAGGAGGTGTAGCTTTCGGAGAAACAGGAGCTGTAGCGGACAGCTTCCCTGGAGTAGGAGGTGTAGATTTGGGAGAGACAGGAGCTGTAGTGGACATCTTCCTAGAAGTAGGAGGTGTAGTCTTAGGTTCCTCCTGAACAGCTGAGGTTATTAAAGTAGATGCAGAACTAAGAATAGACGAACCAAAACCAAACATCTTCCCAGTGACTGATTCACCAGATTTTGCTGCTGTAGCTTGTGTTTTAGGAGCGCCAAAGCCAAAGAAACCTCCAGAGTCCTGTTTAGTTGGTTGACCTGGTGTAGGCGATTTGGCAGGTTGAGTTAATGTTGAGGGTTGTTGAGGTAGCTTACCAAGGTCTTGTTTTGTAGGACCTGGCTTTACTGCTGGTTGTGTACTTGGAGAAATCTGCACTTTTTGCTGTTTTTCAGCTGTTTTTTGCTGATCTGTCACCGATGTTGCTTTCTCCTGTTTAGTAGCTGACACCGCTTGTGCCTTTTGCACGGCATCGTTCTGAAATGAAGTCATCTTGGCAGCTGCAGACGATACTGAGGCCTTATCTTTCAAGGTTTCTTCTTTGTTTAGAGCTGCTGGAGTGTCCTCTTTATGGATATGTATGTCTTGTGTAGGTTTTTCCTTCTGCTGGGAGACCTTGCTTGGTGAGGGCTGTTGCTTTACAGCAGGCAGTCCCGCAGACTCAGGTGCTCCCAGGGCTCTCTGCATCTGGCAGTTTAGACAAAGCCATTCCTTTACCTAAAAGTGCAATAAAATTAAACATTTGAGAGGAAAACTTAAACACAGTGCTTTAACAGACAAATAAAGCAAGCATTATTTAACAATTAATTATATAACAAAATATAGTGTTTTTTTATTGACAATAATGTAGAGAATAAAGTCAAAATGTCACATGAATTTGTTTTCAACAAATAAGCTATTTAAACACTTCCTAAATTATTAGGAATAAAAAGTTACTTATGTGCAACTGTTTTTTTTATAGAAGTAAAAATACTTTTAGAAACAAAAATGACAAAATTCTCAACATTATGACCAATACATGCCAGAATACATTTTCAAATACAAAAATGATAAGCAAATTAGTTAAAATCTCGTCTAAATTTAGAGCTAAAATGAATTAAAGCAATTACAGCAAAAAAAAAAAAATTCTCGAATACCTCTGATGTAGTAGGCATTGCATCAAATCCACACTGAACACAGACTGTGGTCTTGCATTCTGTGCACGTCTTGTAGTTGAGTGGATCTGTGGAGCCCACGGTGAGTTTGACCTTACAGAGTGGACAGACTGACTCGTCTGCTTTTGGAACATCTTTGGTTTTTATCGGTAGTTTTGGGAGCTCTGATAGGGGCTTGCTCACTTTTGATTGTTCTGATGAATGAATCTTATCCTGCTCCAGTTTCTCTGGTTTCCTTTCCTCACCCTTCTGCACAGCAGGCGGTTTGGTCTCCTTTGCAGGTATTGTTTTAGGAGAAGCTGGTGGTGTCATCTCAGGAGTGACTTTGTCTGTAGCGTGCATTTTACGTGGAGCTGGTGGTGTAGTCTTAGGTTCATCCTGCACAGCTGAAGATATCAAAGTGGATGCAGAGCTTAAGAAAGACGAACCAAAGCCAAACATCTTCCCCGTCACAGACTCTGCAGATTTGGCTGTAGTAGGTGGTGTTTTGGGTCGGCCAAAGCCAAAGAAACTCCCCGACTCTTGTTTTGCAGGGTGAACTTGTGGTGGAACAGATTTAGCTGGGGAGGTTCCAGTTTGGGGATACTGTTTTAACGATGGCTTTTCTTCTTTTAGGCCTTGTGAAGGAACAGATGTTTCAGTTGCAGCAATCTCTTTAGGAGGCTTTTGTAGTGGTGGCTCTACAGCTTTTGTTTCTGATGGAAGAGCAGGCTTAGAAGGAGTTGGACCCTTTTCTGTCTCTTTCTGTGGTGCATCGGGTTGTCCTTTAGGCATTTCAGATGGTGGCTTTTGTAAGGTTGGGGAAATGTCTATCTTTGTAACTGTGGATGAAACAGCTTTGTCAGGCAATGGAGCAGCTGAAGGTGTAAACTCCTTTGATGGTACGTCAGAGATGGAAGTTTCTTTGCCTTTAATAATGTTATCAAGCTCATTACTAGGTGTGACTGGCTTAGAAATGTCTTGCGTCAAATCTGTAGTTGGAGTTTCTTTCTTCTGTATTGAGGCAGGGACCTCTTTGCTTGGTGAAGGCTGTGGTTTTATCATAGGGAGACCTGGAGGTTCAGAAGCTCCTAGCGCTCTCTGCATCTGACAGTTAAGACACAACCACTCCTTTGCCTGAAAAGCAGACACAAAACAAAACTGAGTCATTAGTTTATAATAATAACTGTTTTATTCTGTTCGTAGCATCTCTTAAATATGTTTTGCAAACAACCAGTAAAACTGGATGCCTTTCCAAGAAATGTATATTGCATTACAAGACAAATCTAACTGCAGTAGTCCCTCGCTACTTCGCAGTTCATTTTTTGCGGACTGGCTCTATCACAGTTTTTCATAATAAGATTGGACATGACCAGGGGTCTGCAACATGCGGCTCTGGAGCCACAAGTGGCTCTTTGGTCCCTCTGCAGTGGCTCTTTCAGGCTTTGATCAAAACTAAAACAAAACTAAATTTCATATGAATTCTTGCCATCAATGAAAATGGCTAGTTGTAGCAGATTTCCTGTTATTTTCAAATATGTGAATAATGGTGCAAATATAAGGCGTAAAACATGCTGACTACATCATGCTAGTAGTTTGTTTGCCACGTTAAGTCAACTTCCAGTCTCTCAGCTGATCTTTCTCTCAAAGCCACCAGAATGTTTTGTTAGTTTAACTGTGATAACTCCACAACAGAGTTATTGTGTAGTATGTTTACCTTGTCTAAAAACAAATAAATACATATAAAAATAAAGAAACAATGAACTACTAGGATCTATTCTGTAGTTAAAGATGTTCTGTTTTCTATTACGGGACAAGTCCTCAACGAAGAAACCTCTTCAACTACAAAATAGATGTCCAGTATGTTTTTTATTTATTTTTTGCAATGTCCTGGGTTATTGAGAATCTACATCTATATACATATATATAAATACCTTAGTAACGTTAGGAATCGGACTAAATCCACACTTGTTGCAGACAAAGTTTTTACAGTCTGTGCAGGCGTTGAAGTTAGGAGGATCTTTAGAGTCCATGTTCAGCTCCACCTTACAGAGTGGACAAGTGGATCCAGCCACTTTAGGTGCATCTTTGGAAGCCTCAGGTTTTGCTGATTCTTGTGAATCTATGCCAGTTTTGTTCTGTTTTAATGGAGGAACCTCATGCTCTTGAGGCTTGTATGATACCTTTTCTGGTTGGGTTTTTTGCAGCTGATTCTCTTCAACCTCCTTTAACGAAGGGTCCAAGACTTGAGAGGAGGGTTTCACCACATGAACTGCTGATTTTTCAATCTCTTCAACTTTCTCCTCTTTCTTTTCAGGAATCACTTTAGATGGTTCGGACTGTACTGGAGTTTTCTTCAGAACTAGATTTTCACCACCTGTGGTCACAGGAGGAGCTTCAGCAGGAATTGATTTTGCTTGGTTTGAAACAGCAGGCTCTGTCTTTTTGCTCTGAAGTGCAGAGGAAGTTGGAGTGTTCCCCGCAGGTGGTAAACTAGGCCTTTCTTCTTTTGTTGGGCCTGAAACACCAGCCGTTTGTAAAACATCAGCTTTCTTTTGTGCTTCACCATGTGTTACGCTATCCCTCAGAGTTTTGTCTATTTTTCCAGCTTTTTCTGTGGGAATAGCATCTTCGTTTTGATTAGTAGGGACATCGTTTTGAGAAGGAGCTGGTGAGGACACTTTGCTAGGTGATGCCTGAAGTTTCATAATTGGAGGCTGCTCTGATGCGGCAGCTTCAAGAGCTCTTTGCATCTGACAAGTCAGACACAACCACTCTTTTATCTGTAGACAAAATAAAACATTGCATATTTTGAGGTTTGTTAAACACTGAAAGAAATGAGTAGAGCAGAGCAAAGTAACAGTATGATGTGTAAGGGATATGCCAATTGTTAGTACAGTTCAACATCAGTTAGTGTGCCTACACATTATACTAAGTATGTTGAATAAAAAGAACATTAAAATAAATAATTGAGTTAATCTCACTTACCTCTGACTGATTTGGCATAGGATTAAATCCACACTGGTTACAGACTGTGTTCTTGCACTGAGTGCATGTACTGTAGTTGGGTGGATCTTTGGACCCCATGTTAAGTCCAGATTTGCAAAGTGGACATGAGGACTGGACTGGTTTGACAGCAGACTTGGAGACTTCCATTATCTTTGTAGGCTCAGGTGGAGCTTTGTCCACTTTGGTGTGTGTCACATCATTTGTCTTGGTCTGATCAAGCTCTGGTTTCTTCATTTCTTGGTCAGCATGAGATTTGAGCTCTCTTGCAGGGGATATTTTAGGAGAAACTGGTGGAGTCGCCTTGGGCTGATCCTGAATGGCTGAGGTAATCAAATTAGATGCAGAGCTGAAAATAGAGGAACCAAAGCCAAACATCTTTCCATTTGCAGACTCTGCTGACTTGTCCACTTCAGGCTGAGTTTTACCACCACCTAATCCAAAAAACCCTCCTGAATCTTTCTGTGATGCTGCAGCAGCATTACTTTGCTTGCGTTCAGTTGGTCTCGTTTGGCCTGGTGATCTGTCTGGACTTGATATTTTATGTGGCTCTTGTGCTTTTACCTGAGCAGGAACTGGGTTGACTTGCTTCTGAACAACTGACTTGTTAGCAGTCTCAGATATTTCTGGCTGTGCAGTTGCAGACATTTTCCGTTGAGGTGATTGTGGTGCTAACGGTTCTTTTTTCCCAGCCCCAGGAGTGCTAGCGATGTCTGTCTTTTGGGATTTTATAGACGTCTGCGATTTGAGAGAAGCCACTTCTGAGGTGTCAGTCACTTGTAGGGCCCGCTGCATCTGACAGGTAAGACATAACCACTCCGTATCCTGAACAAATAAGAAAAATAATTGTTTGATTAAACTCTGTTGGATAATGGTGTGAATAATTACCATTTCATGCTACAAATATTAATGTCAAAATCAAACTTTTACAGCTGGTCAAGAGTCACATGAAATTCAAGTGGTTTTTTTTTTCTTACCACTGTTTCATTTGGCCTGGGGTTGAATCCACATTGGTTACACACAGTGTTCTTGCATTGAGTGCAGTTATCATAGTTGGGTGGATCCTTGGCGCCCATGTTAAGTTTGCTCTTACATAGTGGACAGGTGGACTGGTCTGCTTTGAACATTGTTTGAGGACCAGCTTCTGGCTTTGAAGTTTCTGATGGTGCTTTGTACACTTTAGGCTGTAGTGATGGAGATGTCTTTGTCTCTAAAGATGGCTTCTGCGGCTTATGCTTCTGGGAGGCAGGAGATTTGATTTCATCTGGTTTCAACGTTACAGATGGTCCACCCTCTGCTTGTTGACAATCTGGTTTCTTCTCCTGTTCTACTTTCTCTGGAGTGGACGATTTAGATTCCCTTGAAGGAGACATTTTGGGGGACATCTTGGGAGAAACTGGTGGAGTTGTGTTCAGTTGGTCCCGAACAGCTGACATCATAGAAGAGGCAGAGCTAAACATGGAAGAACTAAATCCCAACATCTTCCCACTCACTGACTCTGCAGTCTTTGTTGCTTCAGGTTGAGCTTTAGAATCACTGACACCAAAGAAGCCTCCTGACTCTTGCTGTACTGCAGGAGTAGCGTTGCTCGATTTGAGTTCAGGCTGACTTGGCTGATCCGGCGGCTTCTTTTGAATGGCTTTCATATTTTCTTCAGGTGGTTTTTGATCTATGGTTTGTTTAAGTGAAGCAGCCTCAGCTTCAGTTTGTTTTTTCTGGGGGGAGATGACCTTAGAGGTCTCCTTTGTTTGTTCCACAGAGTCTGGACCGTCCTTCCTTTGAGGAGCAGTCAGTTTGGAATCCTTTGGCTGAGCAGGAGCCGACATGGGAAGTTTACTAGGTGATGTTTGGGCCTTTAAATTTGGAGGTCCCAGAGGGTCAGAGGTTCCAACTACTCTGTTCATCTGACACGTAAGACAAAGCCACTCTTTGATCTAAAATTCGAAAGACAATAGAGTGTGTTAATTCAGGATTAGGTGTAAGACAAATTAAAAAGAAAAAGAACCAGAGAAAAACTCCTAAAACTCCCCAAAAGGTCAGATGATTCATATATTTATGAAAACAAAGGGCTTAAACTGTTATGTCAATTATGAAGTAAAAAGAAAGATGTTGAAGACTCAGAAGATGTGATACTGTTCTTACCTCTCCAACAGGCATGGGATTAAATCCACACTGGTTACAAACAGTGGTCTTGCATTTGGTGCAGATGTTGTAGTTAGGAGGGTGCTTTGAGCCCATGTTCATCTCAACCTTACACAGTGGACAGGTAGTCTGGACTACATCTGGAGCAGTTTGAGAGATTTTTGGTGGCTGTGGTGAAACATTCCCATCTTTGCTTGGGGGAAACTCATCAGATTTCTTCTCCAGCTCTGGTTTCTGAGCAAGAGTTTTTCTCTCCCTTGCTGGTGATATTTTAGGAGAAGCTGCAGGTGACGTTTTTGGAGAAAGGTTGGACAGAACAGACATCTTACGAGAGCCTGGTGGTGTACTCTGTGAATCTTCCTGAACAGCAGCTGATATCAAAGTGGATGCTGAGCTGAAAATGGAGGAACCAAATCCAAACATCTTTCCACTCAGTGACTCGGTTGCTTTTAAAGCATCTGGTTCTACTTTAGAAACACTAGGGGATTTTTCTGATTCCTGCTGTGCATCTGTAACCTTTCTATGTTCAAGCTGATTTGTCTGGTCAGTCTGTTTCTGTGTTTTCTGACTAACAGTCAGGACAGGTTTAGTTTCACCTTCTGGTTCTGTACCAGCTTTAGTTCCAGGTGGTAATGCTACCCTGTGGGTCTTCTGAGGAGAACCTGGTGTGGGGATCCCCTTCTTTACAAGTGAAACAGGTACTGGGGCTTCTGTTTTTGTTTCAGATTTGAACGATTCTTTCGTTTGAATTTCCTCTTCAGTGGGAGCTATTTTCTGACGTATAGAAGATGGAGAGGTTTTGTTGGCTACACTTTGTGGTTTCATGGGAGGCCCTGTGAGTTCAGATGCACCAAGAGCTCTTTGCATCTGACAAGTTAGGCATAACCATTCTTTAGCCTGAAGAAAAAACAACAAATAGAAATTAGAAAACAAATTATTCACATCATGATCAATCCAACAAAAGTTTGATGTTTTGGTCACATGCATGAAGTAGATAATCAGAGTGGAGCTGACTGGTAATCAGGCCTAATGCTGCATTGTAAATTTTTGAAAGTTGAAACATGAGAGCTCCTCCTCTGTTTAAAATAGATATTTTTTTCACATGTCCCCACCCCCTACAAAACATCTGTCTTCTCTGTTTAAAATATGAGCATGTTGGTCCTCAAAAGTGTCCCTTATCCTTGAGATATGGAGCCCTGAGTCTTGTTCACAAGAGCTGGCTCTTCATGTCCTGGATGACTGAGAATCTTCCATCCATCCATCCATTATTTTATACCCGCTTCTCCCTTTTCAAGTTGCGGGGGTCATTGGTGCCCATGTCCAGCAATCACTGTGCGAGAGCGGGGTTCACCCTGGACAGGTCTCCAGTCCATCACAGGGACACAGAGACAAATGAGACAAACAACCATCCAATCTCTCACTCACACCTAAAGACAATTTAGAGTTACAAATCAGCCTAACATGCATGTTTTTGGTCTGTAGGAGGAAACCAAAGTGCCCGAAGAAAACCCACGCATGCATGGAGAGAACATGCAAACTCCACCCAGAAAGGCCACCGGACTGGGACCTGAACCAGAGCAACCTGCTCGCTGTGAGGCAGCACCTCTACCAACTGTGCCACTGTACTGCCCTGACCGAGAATCTTGACCAGCATATTCCCAAAATATTTATTGGAATATTGATTTGCAACAGAAATCCAAAGGAAGCTCATAATCCATACATTTTCATATAGTAGGCAATTTACTGTAACTTATGTTTTTTTATAAATCATTATTGAAATATTACTTTCACCAAGGAATTAATTTATTTGATTTGGGCATTACAGTATTCAAAGACATTGAACTGCAGCTAAAATTTTGTGGACCATTCTTGGTTGGTTTAAAAATGACTGAAAATGAAAGAATGTGTTTGTGATTACCTCTGACACGTTTGGCATTGGATTAAATCCACACTGGTTACAGACAGTGTTCTTGCATTCTGTGCATTTGTTGTAGTTGGGAGGATCTTTTGAACCAAAGTTGAGTGCTGTCTTACAGAGCATACAGGTAGATTGTCCTTCCTTTGGAGCATCTGAAGCCACTGGATCCTTCAAAGGCTCTTGTGGTCCCTTTTCTACTTTAGGTTGTAGCATTGGAGAGGTCTTGGGTTGTTGACTCTGCTGTGGTTTCTTTTCCTGCTTGTGTTTCTGAACAGGTGGTGATCTGGTTGTTCTTTTTGCAACTGGCATTTTAGGAGAAACAGGCGGCGTTGTTTTTGATTCATCTTGTACAGCAGAAGTTATCATAGTAGACGCAGTACTGAAAATAGAAGAACCAAAGCCAAACATTTTTCCACCAAGTGATTCAGCGACTTTTGCACTATCAGACTGAGGTTTCTTCTCTGGTCCAGTTTTACTTGTTTGGTCTGATGGTTTCTGGGGTCCTGTCTTCTGGCCTTGCTGTGGGATTTTCTGACTAGCATCTGAACTTCTAGACTCTTTATCAACCTCACTCTTTGCTGGCAGCTCAGCATGTTTGGAGGGTTTCCTTTGTGGGGAGCCTAATGGTGAGGCCTCCTTAGATTTTCCAGTTATTGAAATGTCTTTCTGTTGAGAGGGAGTTTCCTTCTTTTGGGCACTAGCAGCTTTATTTGGTACAGTCTGTAGGTTCATCTTGGGAGTTCCTGGAGGCTCAGATGCCCCCAGTGCTCTCTGCACCTGACAGTTGAGACATAACCACTCCACCTGCAATAAATCAGACATTGCACTGTTAAAAGGTAGATCAGTATTGTTGTAGCTTAGAAAATCCAGGCTTATATTTATAAAACCCAAGTACAACCATTGCAGGGAAATCTTTTTTGCAACTTATTCAACAAAAAACCCTAGAAAAAATATGGAATCATTACTCTTTAATGATGTTCTTTCAGACATTCACTTTTGTATAAATGATACATCAGAGATATGCCACAAAACTACCATTTTTCACAATTCCAAACTGATGGTATTAAGAAACAACAAAACAAATAAATGTAATTGTTGTAGACATCAAGTAGATGAACAAAGATGGAATCACTTGAATTTAAGGGGGAAAAAATGGAATCTTTTTTTTGTAATTTTCAGATCTTAAAAAAAAAAATCACCTGCATCAGATTAATTCTGCTCTTTGGTTAAAAATAAATTAAAAAAAAAAAAAAAAAAAAAGAGCTCACTCTTTGGAGAGATTGTGCACAAAAGTGGATTGTCATAAATCGTGGCTCCAACATTAAAGATGGGAGTTGAAACAAATGAGGATAGTGAAACTTCTACAGAGTATAAGAAGATGAATCATCACAGAATGTTGTAAAAAATGTTGGTAGTTTCCCATCAGCTGTATCTAAAATCTAGATTAAGAACAAACAAAAGAAAATTGGAAGATTGTCTGGTAGATCAATGAAGACCAAAAAAAAAAGGTAGAAAACTTCAAGCAATATTTCTCAAAAAATAGGAATTGCACAACTAAACTAATGGAAGTAGAATATTGCCTAAAAGAAATGAGATATACTGTATATACTACAAAAAAGTCCAAGGAAAACCATCATCAATGCCCAATCAGAAATTTATGAAGCTGACTGCCTGAAGAAAACATGAACATTTCCACAGTCATTGATGGCCTGGATGTCCATTAAGGGGAGATGGAAGTTATTACATCTTTAATAAATGCAACATTGTAATTTTTGGACACATTTCCAATTCTGTCAGTTGAAAGGATGTTTGGTGATGATGACTTCATTTGTCAAGATGATAATAAATTCTGCCATAGGGCATAGGATGTGAAAATGTTCCTTCAAGAAAGACATAAATTGTCAATGGCATGGCCTGCAAGTCTGGATCTCAGTCAAGTTAAAACTATCTGGTGAACATTGAAGAAAATGGTCAATCACAAGCCTTAAAACCTGAAAAACTGATTGTGTGACAGGAAAAGAAGACCATTGGAGCCAGACCGATGAAGAGTATTGTTTTTTTCATTAGTTAGGTCCATGACTCAGCTAATTCAAACTGTTCTAAATACTTAAGATGGTGCTTCAAAGTACCAATGGGTCTGTATTTTTCTCATGAATGCATGTTTTCCCTAAATTTGAGTGATTATATTTTTGTTCTCTATATTATCCAAAAAAGCAATTCTGACTGGCTACGACAGTTGCATTTCTTTCTTTTTTATAGTGTTATTGCATATATTGGATTTTCTTTTTAAATACAAAATAAACAACTGAAAGAACAACCTCTAAGAGTTACTTTGCCAGAGTTGTGTCTTACCTCCTGAACATTTGGCGTGGGATTAAATCCGCATTGATTACAAACAGTGCTTTTGCACCCAGTGCAAGTGTTGTAATTAGGGGGCTCTTTAGAGCCCACGTTGAGCTGTACTTTACACAGGGGGCAGGTTGTGCCACCTTTCATAGAAACAACAGGTGAAGCTGAGGCTTTATTTGGCGGTTCGGTTGAAGCTTTTTCTGTTTTTGGCGCCACTGGTGTTGGACCCGTGGCTTGCTTTGGCTCCTGCAGTTTCTTGTCTTGTTCTTGTTTCTTAACAGTGGGAGATTTAGAGTCCTTCGCAGTTGACACCTTGGGCGACGCTGGAGGTGTAACTTTGGGCTCATCCTGAACAGCTGAAGTAATTAAAGTGGAAGCAGAGCTTAAAATAGAGCCAAAGCCAAACATTTTTCCAGTCATAGATTCTCCGGGTTTTGTGGCATCAGTTTTTCTAGAACCACCAAAACCAAAAAAACTCCCAGACTCTTGAGTTGTGGCAGCTTCCTGCTTTTGTGCAGTCAGACCTGTCTGCTTTGTTTGTTTCTGAGGCCCTGCCTTTTGTCCCTCCTTTGCAGTTTCCTGCCCAGCAGCTGGCCTCACCTCTTTATTACTGTCTAGACCTTCAGCCTTGGCATGCTGCGTTGGTGGTGTTGATACAGATTTCTGAGGAGAGCCTTGCACAGAAGTCTTTTGAGGTGCTGCTGTTGATTTTTTAAATGAACTGGCTGATGTGTCTTTCTGTGGCTCGGCTCCACCAGCAGCTCGTTTCACCTGGCAGGTTAGACAAAGCCACTCGTTTCCCTTTAAAAGAAAACACATAAATCAGCTACGAATGAACTCAAATGCTCAAACATAAAATAGCCACACGGAGAAGCAATGAGAAGAGGTGAACTTTTCTGGACACAACCACAAATACTTGCTAAAAATTATGTAATACAGTTGAAGGACTGTACAGGGTTTCACTGACACAGATAAGAACAAGTCTTGGCTGATGATCCTTACATTATTTTGAACAAGTTTTATATTGTAAGGAATACACCAGCTGGCAAAATTATATTTTAACCTATA
>JARVGS010000002.1:23122824-23137668 GCA_031762315.1 Hypsolebias antenori
GTAACCTCAAAACGTTGTAAGACGAGACCGTCGTAACCCAAGGACTACCTGTATATAGTGTATTTATTTATCAATGTGGCTGTCACAGTCTTTGATTTTGTTTGTTTGTTTTCCTTTGTTTTGAAAAGCAGCGTCTGGTAGTGTCACATCAAGTTGTTTTCTCCTGGTGTCTTTCCAGCTGGGGGTGCTCAAAGAAGTAAAACTTCGTATGGCAGTTTGTTCCAGTTATTGGGGTTTCATTTTGAAAAGATTTTGAAGTGGAAACTATGATCACGGGTAAGCTCAACTACTGTCTTCTGGCAGTACAGACCATAGGTCATAATCAGGGCTTAATTTGTAAACAGGTCAATGCTGGAACGCAAATAGTGAGTGGGCCGACTGAGCGGGGTGGGGCTAGAAATTTTTGAATAAAGTACAAAGTAGATAAGATTTCCTGCATTTTGGTGTATTTTAACAGGTTGTTAAACATTTACCTGCATTTGTAAACATTTCGTTTCTGTCAAGCATCCCCTCACCCTTGACCGTTCCGAGCCAACTCTTCTCCGCTGAATTCACTGTCCGACTCTACATATGAAAACCTCCAGGCGCCTCCTCTGTCTGTTCATTGCTGCTGCCTGTGGGCTCCTGTCTATGTACGCTAGATCAGTCGGCACTCACCCCACCACCCTTTTAGGGGCGGAGATTTTTTTTTAACGGTAGAAGCAGAAATGCTACTTGAAGTTGCATCTTTTATGTGATATTAAGAAGCTTGTAAGTTGCTGTTGTGTTTAAAATTAGTGTTTATGTACTTATTTTCAGTTTACATTACAATATAATTTTTATTAATTCAAGGCAGCCATATTTGTTCATAACTTTATTCTTTGTAAGCCTGAGAGTTGCCAGATCCAAGAAAACAGTTACTGGAACGCACTCTGTCAAAATAAGAGTTCCCGGATCCTGTTCCGGCAGGATGAGGCTCAAATTAAGCACAGGTCATAATAACAAAAACAAATAATATGCGTATATAATATATATCCATCCATTCATCCATCCATTATCTTTACCTGTTTCTTCCTTTTCGGGTCGTGAGGGTCACTGGTGCCTATCCATCCATCACTGTGTGAGAGGCGGCGGACACCTTGAACAGGTCTCCAGTCCATCACAGGAACACATAGAGACAAACAAGACAAACATCCATTCACTCACACACACACACCTACGGACAATTTAATGTTACCAATTAACCTAAATATCATATAATAATAAATTCTAGTAAAAATAAAAAAGGAAAATACAGTATGTTTTTTTTTCTTGTTTTTTTCTTTACCAGCACCTAGTAATGGGGGTGGGGGGTGGGGGTGGGGGGGTGCACACCTATGCCATTCTCCCAATCACAAATAAAAAATCAAGACTGGAGCGTCCCAGTGTCTGTTTCTCTTAATATATTTTATTTTGAAAGGATTAAGTGGAAATGGGGTAAGCTCCATGTTACTCTCTCCTGACAGTAAAATTTAAAGACTATTAGGTAAAACAGGTCGATTCTGGATGTCTGTTGAGCAATTAGTGCATTCCAACTCTGTTTTTACCAGATAATGCGAAAGTCCAGGTGTAGTAGACTTTTGCAGAAACAAACCCCAGTGTCATCTTTAACACAATTAACGAAGAAAATTTATACTTTTCCAATATCATTCACTCGTTAAGATTGAGGAAACAGGATGCAATGATGTAGCATGTATGGAGGGGTCACAATGTATCAGCGTGGTCCAGACTTTCCCCAGGAAGTACTTGAAAAAGGTCCATTGAAGAGACGTTTCCATTTCCCTCTGCACTTATTTCCTCAAGGGACATAATACTTCTGCTTCCTTTTAAAACACAACCCAAAAAAGGTTGTTTGAGTGATGTGAGCTTTAATCTCTGTTTTATTTTGTTGCAGCAAAGAAAAATACATTTGTTTTTGTCTTAATAAAACCATGTAGGCATCTGTGAAGGGATTGTTGCGTTTCATTTAGATGAATATGACGTTTCGGATCAGATTACCCATTTTTCTTGTGGCGCTCAGAGCTCAACTAGAGCAGATTCACATCAAGACGTCGGACGTCCCCCCTCATGGCTGTGGAGCCTTCTCTCTCTTTGAAGTGCTGCCACTGAATATCTTGCACCACCTCTGAATAATGGATCAGACGGCTCGAAGATATCAAGTCTGCCACAAGCCTCCACAAATGTCAACTTTTCTCCCCTGAACTCGTCTGACAGCTCGCCGTCCAGTTGCTGAAACTGACGATTTCTGCCCCGTCCGCTTTGTTTTCCCTGCTCCGAGTCATGAGGCCAAGAACGATCACGTCATCGCGCCGATACAACGTGGCCGCTCTGTCTCGCACCTCGAATGACTTCTGCAGGATCTTTGCTTTTTGCTGATTGTGTTTCTTGTTGTTCCCAATGATTCCAGCTGTGATCGCGTGAAAGCTGCGTCAGAATTCACATTACTGTTTTCCTGTTTTATTATTATTATGGGACCTATTATTATCCACCTGATAAGGGTTTCTTAACTTTATACCCTACGCTTCCATCAACTTTAATGTAGCCCGAACCACAATGTGCACCCCCACAAATATTATACCAAAACGACCAGCTTGGTACCGTCATGCGTGCTTTTCCTTTTATTGGCATTTCGAGTTGCTATGGCAACGTAATGTGCAAATAAACACGCCGTTTTTCTAATTGAGAAACACTGACAGAACTCTAAACAGCCTCTTAAATGCCACTGTGAATTCGAATGACCCAGAGGGAAGAGGTCTCTGAACAAAACATCAATTAACTTTTGGAGCCATTTTGATTCAAGATGGCTCCACATGTACCTCGGAAAACTCAAAATGGACTAAAACTCAGTCATTCTTTGAGATGTTGAGCTGAAATGTGGTGTGACAGTTGCTGAGAGCGAGTCGTGATATATTGCTGATGTAAATTCAAAGTCCAAGATGGCCACCTTAGCGAAAAGGGAAAAATATGATAACGCAATTTTAAAATATATTGAGCTGAAATTTGGTGTGGTGGTAGCTGACAGTGATTCACAGCACATTCTGAATTCAAATGTAAAAATGCAAGATAGCCACAGAAGCTAATTTCACATGGATAATACTCTGAGGTTTTTAGAGCTATTTAGCTGAAATTTGGTGTATTAGTAGCTGAGAACAATTCCTAATAGACTGACTCAATGATCCAAGATGGCCACCCGAGCTTCAAAGGAAAAATACTATAAATCAGCCAATTACTCTGAATACTGGTAAGGTGGTGGCTGAGAGCAAACCCCAACAAATAGCACTGTCAAATCAAAAAATTTTAATTGCCGCAACATGGCAGTCCCCGTCAATGTTTCTCCAGGAAATTTCTGGTTTAGCCATTCATGTTTCAAAACGTTCAGCTCGTTCAGAAGATGGGGGCCATGATTTGTCTGTTTTAATAACTTTTGGTCTTTTGAAAATATTTAATTTTATTTCCAAATATTTTCCTCACAAATATACATTTGAATCTGTAACAATCGGATAATTCTCAATCAGGTCATCTGGACAGTTTCTGGACAACTGTCCAGATGACCTGATTGAGAATTATCCGATTGGAAACCTGGATTATTGAGCATGAACTTTCTAATCTGTAACAATGTTGTTCTCTCTGAACTCTTTGGTGAACCTTCTATATTTTATCTTCTAATATTTAGCTATTATTTTGCTTCTTTTCAGTTGTAGCTTCTGCTCTGCTACTTTTACCCTTTAGCTATGTTTTTGCTACATTTAGCTACCATTTTGATACTTTTCCCCACCATTTTACTGCTTTTAGCTACTGTTTTGCTACTTTTTGCTTTTAGCCATCCTTTTACAACTTTTAGCTTTTAACTACCATTTTGCTACAGTTGGCTACTGTCCTGTTATTTGTATCTGCTAGCTTTTAGTTGACCTTTTGCTACATTTAGCTACTGTACCTACACTTATAGCTGCCAATCTATTTTGTTACTCTGCTACTGTTCTGCTAAGTTTACATTTGAGCTAGCCTTTTGTGACTTGCCAGTAACTACACTCACAGTTATTTTAGCTAAATTAGCTGATTTTTTAGCTTTTAGGTATGTTACTTTTGGCTTTCAGCTAATGCTTTGTTCCATTTAGCTTTTTGCTAGTGCTCTGCTTCTTGTTGCTGCAACAGTCTAGTTTCAGCTTCTTCAGCAAATTTCTTAAAGTTGTTTGTCACTCAGCATTCACACCGTATTTTTATAGAAAAAGCCCTTTTTGTAGTTTTGTTGATGTTGAGAGGTTTTCTTTACAATCCACCACACTTCCACAGAATAGTTTCTCTTGCAAAAGGGCTGTTAAATTTCTGATAAATTATTAAGAATTTGCCTGCTCTCCATCCTGACAGAGTGCACAGTAAATGGGCCGCAGGGAACCAGCGACTTTGACTTCTGACCTTGTGAATTCCCCAACGAACAGCAGTAGATTTGCTGAACGCAGCAGATCAGCGCAGCTCAAATGACAACCTACACCGTCACTTTGCCCACCGAGCTGTCTGTACATTACCATGAAGAACATTGTGGATGAGTTGTATAGTTTCACTGTCGCCAAATTCCTTCTCACACTAAATGTGCTTTTGAACGGGATATATTTGGCACTGGTGCCTGGCTTTCTTATCAATACTTAAAGTAATTTATGCACACAGATGTTCCTCTTAAACAACGCCCTCTTTTCATGTTATAACAAATTTAAAACAAAAAAGTGATTTGTTTAGTCTGATCAGTCAAACATTTTCTGTCAGAAACATACACTAATTTGATCTGCTCTACTGTCGTACTAACTACATCTTCATTTGCCACCTCTATTGCATGTTTACAACTGGTTCAAATGCTGCAGCGCGATTTTTAACTGGTACAGGCAAAAGAGAGCACATTACTCCAGTTCTGTCCTCCCTTTACTGGATCCCGGTTCACTTTTGAA
This sequence comes from Hypsolebias antenori, assembly GCA_031762315.1. NCBI lineage: Eukaryota > Metazoa > Chordata > Actinopteri > Cyprinodontiformes > Rivulidae > Hypsolebias > Hypsolebias antenori. The sequence goes on from JARVGS010000002.1 coordinate 23,127,780, forward strand.
TTAATTTTAAAATCCTTCTGTATTTAAATCTCTGAACAGTTCTGCCCCTCCTATCTCGCTGATCTGCTGCAGCCACATGTCCCACAGCGCTCTCTGAGGTCAGCAGACCAGATGATTTTATTGGTGACAGGACCTTCTCTGTTGCAGATCCAAAACTGTGGAATGAGTTATGACTGCATGTCAGGCAGGCTCCCTCTGTCACTGTTTTTAAGTCTCATTTAAAAACACTTTTATTCGCTGGCTTTTGATGCTGAGCGATTTGATTTTAACTCGTCTATATTCTGGTATGGTATGGTATGGTATGGTATGGTATGGTATGGTATGGTATGGTATGGTATGGTATGGTATGGTGTGGTATGGTGTGGTATGGTATGGTATGGTATTGTATGGTATAACCATTAAACCAAGCTAAACAGATTTCAGAATGTCCTATGTCCCTTAGCCTGTCTAGTAGTATTTCATTGTTCATTGAGCCCAAAGTCTTTGATAAATCAACAAATGCAGCTACACAGTACTATTTGTTGTTAACGTCACAGATGGTGCCATTAAGGACTTTGAATGTAATGGTCCGAAGCCAGACTGAAACGTATTAATTCTATTATGAGACTCCAAATGGTAAAGGAGCTGCTTGTAGACCAGCTTTTCCAATATTTTGGAGACAGAGCAAGATATGGATAGGGCTGTAGCAATTCATGTTAGAGTTATTACGGCCTTTAAAAGGTGGGGTGACTTACAGCAGACTTCTGGTCCTGGGGAAGCACACTAGTTTGAAGCAATAGATTAAAAATGCAGGAGCTATAGGCACTGAAATTATTTGAGAAGTTAGTTTTGGAAGAATGGAGATCAGTCGATTTATGTGTCCAAACTGAGTCGTTCACCAAGAAACCCAGACTTCTGTATGGGCTGAAATGAAACGAGAGAAAATCCCGAGGCAGAAAAAGATGGTGAAGAAAAGAACAGCTGGAATGAACCTGTGATTCATGCTTGTCTGGAAGGGCTTCTTGTACTCTACTGACCCACAGAAGCATCAACCAAGTGTATTGTCCAAAGTGAAAAAAATAAACACATCTCTGCTTCATTTCACTTTGCCCAAACCCCCTGATGAGAGAAAACACACTCATGGCTCTTTCCCACAGCGCCAGTAAACAATGCAGCAGCGGTAAAAGATGTGTCCTTCATCCAGGAGAAGGGCTCCAGTGTTGTGTGTTTGTGCACCGACATGTGCGTTTCTATATTCATTCAGCTGCACGCCAGATGACTTCTCGTCTGCAGCGTCTGTGGCAGCGATCAGTTTCAGTGATGAAACACAAAAGAACTCTCACATTCTACAGTTTCTGGTTCTGCGTTGTGTGACCTCTACGAGAATTTGTTTTGTCTCCTACTGAATTTGATTGAAATGACATGATGTGAATACAGGCTAATTGCAGCTTACAAAAGAGCTTCTTGGTGCTAAAAAAGCAGCAGCAGCAGTAAGTTTATGTTAGATTCTTTCTAATGTCTGTTTTCTTTTTCTCCAAATGTGAGCATCAGAGTGCTCCTCCTCAGTCCTGCCTGGTGTGGATCAAAGTCAGGGTGATCAGGATGTTGGCTATTATTATTTATGGAAAGTGTCTCTTTATCTATACGAGGGCAGACTGTGTAAAGCTTATCACTGAAAGGCAGAAAACATTCGCGCCAAGGATATATTGTTACACATTTATGAAAACAATGCATTGTCACTTTGACGCAGCTGGGGGTAGTGTTACAGAACTGTGCATTCTGTGCTAAAATGTTGAGTCATAAGAATATGATAATATACTACTTTGTGTCTGGCTTTCAATGCTGCAAATGTCTAACCTATATTCCTTTAACTCAATCATTTAGCTGCTATGCTTTGCTGCCCTTTATATAGTTACTGTATATTCACTTTGTACTCTAAAGCTGTCAGAGCAGCATTTTAACCATAAACAGAATCATATGAACAGATTTAATCTTAAATCACAAACAACTCCATAACATTGATTTTCACAATATCCACTTATTCATTTTGTTTGCAACAGAGTCCCCTTAACACAAATGTGTCAAAGACAAATTTAGAGCCATATATTTCAATGTGCTATTGACACTCATGTCTCTTTTTTGCCCACGGTCGCTCATTGCGTCTCCTCCCAGCTAATACTATCAACACTAAAACCTCCCAGTAATCCTCTCTTTGAAGAGTTTGCCTGCGCTTGTTTGGGATGAAACATGTTGGATCCCACATCAGCAAGAAAATCCCACAGAGATCGTGGTCAAAGCTCTGGTGAGTCATGCACTGGATGACCTTTGACCTGAGTTCAAAGGTGTCCACAAGGGCTCTGTTGCAACAAAACTAAGCTCTCGGGTTTATCCAGACACCAGTAGAAGGAATAACTAAACCATAGAACAAGAAATAGAAAGCTGGCTTTTCATTTTTCATCAATGATGTGCTGTTGTGTTGTAGCCACCAGAGCGCAGTGCAGCACAGTTTTTGATGATGGCAAGTTCAACCCTTTTCTCATTAATTGATGATTCTTGCCAGATCAACGCATTCCTTTTGCTCATTGCTGAGATCTCATGTATGATTTCACATCAGCATCAGTGCTTTACTATCAGTTTACAATCAACCTGTCACTGCTTGAGGCACTTCACGTTTAAAGACGATTAAGAGCTGTTCCTTCGACCAAACTTGTTTTCATTCTATCATCAGTGATGTGATGCACCTCTGCTAATTATTAGAAACATCTGTTGTGGGGAGAAAGTACAGCAGACAAGCAGCTATCAAAAACCAATTTATTGAAACCAGCACTTCATGATGAAACATTTATAATATCAGTAGAATACATCACCATTAATATAGTCATGCCAAAACGCAGCAACAGCAGCACTTCATTTCCTCACTCCCACCAGTCGTGAGACAGGCCTCTTACATTTACTCTTCACGAAGATAGTCTTATCACACATGCACCCACCCCTCTGGTGATCGGCTTGTCTCATTAATAAAATCTCCCGAGGCCAGCTCCAGCTGCTCCTCCTCTTCCTCCAGCATGGAAAGGCAGAAGAAGCTCTGCAAGCACTCATACAGTCTTCAGACACGCTGATGGGCTGCAACTGTTCATTGTCCATTGTAATTGAATGGTATGCGGAAAACAAGATCCGTACAGAGGTTTTTGTGGAGTTCCTGTTTATACTGGAGTTCTAACATAAACATTATTTACATTGTTGGAATTGCTACTGTGGTGTACTGCATAAGCAAGCAGCAGTTTAACAGTGACAACATCAGACTATACCATAGCAAAACAAGAACACTACACCAGTTTTCACATGCACTAGGAGATAGTGTTAGATTTGACGTATATTGACTAAAGTGTTTGTTGTTGTTTTTTTTGTCACAGCTGCGTTCCAGGGTTGTGTTATCTTGTGCACTTTTGTTGTAGTTTTAAAAACTAGACGTTTATTTTTTACATTGCATGCAGTGAAATGAAGGTATTACACTCCACTGGCTGTGAAAAATATGCACATGTGTAAGACGTACCGTACATATGTGTGTGGTTGATGCTCTGTGCCTTTTACTGCAAGTGCACGGGGCAAAACTGATTTATAATTAGAAGTCATCTATTTGCAATTAAAGTTATCATTTTACCAGATTGGTCCTGTGAAATATAAAGTTTAGAAAAATCAAACAAAAAAAGTTTGTGCAGAAGTAAAAATCATAACAGGCAGAACTGTTTATCAATAAATAAACAAGTCAGAGAACGAAAGCTGATGGAACGTGTTTCAAATAAACATGGAAGAACTCAGAATGACATTGTGGAATTAGACGTGGCACAACTGTCTAAATGTTAAGACCAGAGAGTTTTTCAAAAATAATATTAAGATTATTAAAACCTACATGTTTGAGAAGCTTATATAGGGCTGAGACACACACACACACACACACACACACCCCTACGCATACACACACCCACACACACGCATACACCCAAGTACAAAATCTCCCTGCTGATGAATATTTAGCAAACCTTTTCTTAAATGAACTTCAATTTGGGCAGACAACATGATTCAACTAGACACATGCAAACTATTCCATTTCATGTAAGATATGATAGAGTAAAATATTCACACATCCTAACTACATGAATTTTATTTTAACAAATGATGGCTGCTCCTCTTAGTTTCTTGCAGTTTCTGGGCATTTTCACCTTTTGTATTGACTAATTTAACCATCTATAATACCCCAAATTATCTACATATTTTCTCTACTTATTTGCTTTTACTTATAGGCTACTATAAATCAGTTAATTCTGCAACTTGTCCTTGAAAAATCTAACTTTTTCTCTCTTTTGTGTGAATTAAAGAAACGATCAAGTAGGTTTGTGTTTATCTGCACACTAACAAACACATCAAACTATTAAACTATGAAACAATGCCACTGCCAAATGTCATACAGTCGTACATTATGTGTATTTGTATGCATTTCTTGCACTGGCGGACCTTGTCCCTCTGCACAGTTTAGGTCAGAGTCCAGCTGAGATCAAATGCTCCAATGGGCTTGAATGACTCGACAACATCCTGTTTCTATGGTCCACTGTGCTGTGGTACTGTAAACATGGCTGTCCTCGCACAGAACACACCAGCTGGCAGCGTACAGCAGCATTCTTTTTTGAACATCTCTGTTTCATTTTTGTCTATATCTGTTTTTCACATGTTGAAGGAGATGAAAATAAGAAGTTTGTCAGGTGTACAGAATGAGATCTGGGTGTGTCTGAAGCATCGGCTGTGAAAGTCATGGTTTGTCAGTCAGACACTGCGGGGTGCCCTCTCCAACTCATGGGTCCTGCGGTTGCGGCCCTTCTGCCTTTCTTGCAGGTGCTTCCACTTGGACGCCATTCCTTGCACATGCATGCTGTTGTGAGGATTCACCATAGCTTTCTGCTGATGCTGCGTTTGCACTTGCTGCACTTGGTGAGCTTTCTGCCTCTTGTGCTTCCTCTCACGTTTCCAAACCTGGTCACAGAAGTCGTCCACACTGTTCAGAGTCGGGTGATTGACCAAAGTCAGGAAGTCTCTGTACCAAAGCTTTTGATTAGGAGTTTCTCTAGACGGGGACATTTTGGGGGCATGGACAATGGTTGTTGCATCTTCTTCAGGGTGTAAAAGATCCTGCAGCCGTTCTGCATCGATGACTTCAAGGTTGACTTTTAAAACGGTCTGCATGAAGCCGTGTTCCACTGCCTGGCACAGATAAATGCCAGAATCCTCCTTGTAAAGAGTTCGAATAAGAAGACCCTGGACAGTGTGGATAAAACGCTCCTCTGATCTGATCTGCACCGTTAGAAAAGACAAGGAGATAGAGAGGGGAAGCGGGACAAGGAGGAAAAGACGAAGCAGAAATTAAATTTAACACATCAAAATGAGATGTCTTCTTTTTTTTATTAGAATTTAATTAAATGTGCTGCTCATTGCCTTTTTTTGGGGGGGGGGGGGGTAAATGAATTCACTGGAGTCAGCATTGTCGTTAAGTACCAATAAGTGTGCGAAAAGTCTTTTGGTAACACTTTACAATAAGATACACAAACTTTGCTTAACTACAAGGGAACGCCTCAGGAACGAATCAGGATCTAATGGGTAGCTAACCAGTACTTACTGGGGAACACAGTCAAGCTTTATTAGCAGACTATTGGTTAGTTACCTTGTAAATGAAGAGGAACTAGTCAAGAACTAATGGGTAGTTACCAAGGAAATCAAAGTGGAACAAATCAGGAGCCAACAGGTAGTTAACCAGTAATTACTGGGGAACACACAGCAAAGCCTCATCAAGGAACTACTGGTTGTTACAACATATACAAAGGAGAAATTCTCCATGATGGTTCTGAATAAACCCTGCACCAGTGAAGAAAGGTTTGTAGCCTCAATCATCCAGGTAGATAACACAAAAAAGGTTAAATAATTTCATCTGGACTAGTTTCTTTAAGGGAGAAATGTTTTGTCTTCCATCCGGAAACTTCGTCTGTGGCCTGCCAACCAGATCTGTCCCATAAGTAGGCTTCATTTCTGTGTCTCAAGCCAACATCCTATTGGAATCTCAGAAGCTGGTTTTTAACACGTAAAATGACCCATCTGTCCAAAACACTCAATCATCTTGAGTAACAATGAAATGTTTTAGGCCAGAAGGCCGATACTTCTCACAGAAACAGCCTGAAGACGCCAAAGCCAAAATGGTTCAGAAAAAGGTTTGTAGGCTCAATCCTCCAGGTAGATAACACAAAAAACGTTAAATTATTTCATCTGGACTAGTTTCTTTATGGAAGAAACATTTCGTCTTCCATCTGGAAAACTTCACCTGCACCAGTGAGGTCACAGCTCATAATTGTCAAAAACCTGTTTCATAGTAATTATTGGTTTCACTGGATATTCAACTTTTTTTTTGTGAACCTATTGGTTAACTACCCATTAACTCCTGATTGTTCCACTTTGATTTCCTTGATAACTATCCATTAGTTCTTGATTAGTTCTTCTTCATTTACAATGTAACTAAGCAGTAGTTCCCTAATAAGTATTGACTGTGTGTTCCCCAGTAAGTACTGGTTAACTACCTATTAGCTCCTGATTCATTCCTGAGACGTTCCCTATAGTAGTTAAGCAAATTTTGTGTACTTTATTGTAAAGTGTTACAAGTCTTTTAAACTGATTTCTTATAATGAGGCATCTTTTAGCAATAGATCTGCTCTTAAGGCAAAATATCTAAAAAAAAAATAAAAAAAAATCTAAACATCCAGAAACGTGCATGATTAGGCTGTTTTCAGGCCCAAACCTTCTTATTGAGTTCTGAGAATTGTCTGGTTGCATAAAGGTTATTATTTAATGAAGAGCTGAGTCGACCTCTTGTTTGCGATCCTCTGTGGAGTGCTGGTACTGCCAATGTGTTGTGGCTCTCTGGGACTTAGGGCTGCATTCGAGGAATGTGCTGCTGTTCTCCACCCCATACACAGTTTTATCCTGCAGCGTTGCCAGTCCACTTAGTTCATCTAGAAAACAGCAACAAAAGAGAAAATTGAATCACTTCATCTGGTAACGTGTGTTCATTAAAGATTTTCTAACAACATAATTAACTTTTAAACCCTCTATTGTTCCATTCTTAAAATGTAATGATAATTACGTAATTGTGTATCCAGTCTGGTATACTTAGTATAACATGGGCAATTGTTGCCAAAACGAACTAATGAATGCGTTACTGCCTGTAGTTATCTGCTGGCGTACTGTGTGAAGTGGAACACCTCCTTCTCAAATTGGCAACTTAAAAAAAAAAAAAAAAAACACTTTCCCGTTACAGCTCATTAAATGAAAGTACCGGTAACGTTAAGCGAGTGAATAGCCTTGACCACAGACGAGGTCCTGACTTTGGTTCAAGGCCAGTGACAGACCAGTACATTGGAGGTCCTGGCGACAGAGCGGAGGCTTGAAGGAATGTTGACCATGCTAATTATAAGCTTCACATGAACCAACTTCAGTTTTTACACCACCAGAAAACACATAAAAACATGCAGATTCCTCACACACAGATTCCTCTGTTGATTATGTGGTGAAAGAACAGATACTACTTTTGAGATCGTTCAGCCGCATTCAAAAGAGGAATTGTCTTTTCCTGTTAACTCACCATGGTGCTGCAGGTCTGAACACTGAGTGAGGGGGTCTCCGTTCCTGATATCTTGCCTTCTTGTTCTCCTGCAGTAAACAATAAATAAATAAATAAATAAATAAATAAACAAATTCATAAATGAACAGAAACACCAGCTTTGTGTGTGTCTGCGAAGGAGAAAACACATGTCTGCAGGGAGTTTTGTGTGCGTGTATGTGTGTATTTCAGTGAGGTCTGGGTGTGCAGCAACAGTGCAGGCCAGCACAAACAGATAAACAGCAGGCAGCCAATGGCTTAGCAGTAAAGCTGTAATTATAGGGTGTGAATGATAGTGGAATTTAGCAATAATGAATCAATCCAGCCTGTCATCTTTCTGGAGCACAAACACAAAGTACAAAGTCTACATTCTATTGGCACTCAGTACCTTGAGGTCATTTTCTTAAAAAATAAATAAATAAATGAAGCAGCTATGAAGATATAAAAAAAAGCTATTTGTGTTGATAATTGGGGGAGGCATTTGCTCTGATTGGCTTTGCCTGTAAACATAGGAGTCTAAAATCCAACTAACAGTGACAAGAATCAAGAGGCCTGATAAATGCATGAGTGGGAGGCTGCACACGAAGCCAACACTCAGACACTCGCACAGTAAGTTACTCCACAACTACAATCACACTGAACATCCAACATCTACCTTTCCCCTGGTTCACCCTGCAGACACAACTGACTTTACTTTATGTGTACAGAAAATGCTCAAAGTGGGTTGTAAAGGTAAAAACATCACTCTATATAACTGGGGGAGGTGGTAAAGGATTAGAAAAAACCTGCAATAAAGGTGCTACTTAGCTCCAGTAGAAAGTTTAATAGTTGCTCTCTATGGTTGACAGTCAAATATTATACAATTAAATATTCTATAATTCAGTAAAAGCATGCACTTTCATGTATTTCCATTCATACCCATCTGCTCACACAGACTCATGTTCGGGCTGCTGTTGTTACACTGTATTGTTTTACATTATTAGTGTTTCGTGTATATCTTAGATCTTTAAGCGTACTGTTTGTCATTCGCTTAGCCTATAGTTTAGTGTATATCTTAGATACTTACCAGTACATACTGTTGGGTGTAACTGGGACCATGAGTGCATAACTTCGCTCTACTTCATGTACATACCTCATGTGATGAGAACGACAATAAAATTGACTTGAACTTGAAATTGTACTCTACAGCTACTCTTTGCATGTTGTTTTTTATAAGACTGGAATGTTGTTAGCAATCATTTTTCTACACATTTGAAGGGGCAGCTCTTTTTATTTGAACTAGGATTTTGTGGAGTACAAAGAGGTCATTAGTATTCCAAATGCAGTAGACAATAGTCGGAATATTTTCATTTTGCAGGATGAGGAAATAAGTTTTGTGAGAAGGTGTGCAGATCCCTTCTTTGTGCGTGTGTGTCAACAGTAGTTGCATGGTGGATCAATTGATAGAGCGGTTGCCTCTCAGCGAGAAGGTTGCTGGAAGAAATCCCGGCTGGGGGGCTTTTGGATGGAGTTTGCATGTTCTCTCCGTGCATGAGTGGGTTTTCTCCAGGTACTCCAGTTTCCTCCCACAGACGAACAACATACATGTTAGGCTGACTGGTAACTCTAAATTGTCTCTAGGTGTGAGTGAGAGAGAACAGTGATAGCTAGACATGAGCACCAGTGACACCCATGACCCGAAAAGGAGGAAGCTGGTAGGTCATGATTTAAAGTAATTCTTTGCTGTATCTTTTAAACTACTTCATTTTACATTGCATACGTTTTTACTGTAAAGATTGTGGATGTTAACACATGGTCTGTTGCAACACGTTTCTTGTGCAAACAATGTTACAATATAAACTGTGTTAAGTGCACTCATTTCTTGGAACTATAGATGCAACAGCCAGATGTTTACACGCTTTAGGTGCACAAGTTTACATTTAAATTTGTCCTGAAGTGACTCCACCATAAACATTTCTCCCTGATTCTTGAAACTGAATATGCTCTGACCATTGTCTACTCTAGATAAAGACAATTTAGATGTGCTGCATACAACCCCGTTTTTAAATGCTCCATCACTTTAGGGATAATCGACAATTTTTTTTAAACAAATTGTAAAATTTTACCTATTTCCACTTGTCTTTTTTTTTTATTTTTTTTATTTTTTTTAACAAACATAAATACTATTGAGTGGTTCAGCCAACTTACCCGTCTTTGAAAATAAAAAAAAAAAAAATA
>JARVGS010000002.1:23263156-23273849 GCA_031762315.1 Hypsolebias antenori
TCCACTATCCATGCAGCCTTGAGGCTCCAACAAAAAGGGATTGCAACAATTTCCATCCTTTTTCCCCTCTTTCAATTTATTGTGAAGGTAAATCAAATGGTGGGTTGCATTTCAACGGGTCAGCCCATCTCCCTGCTTTGGTCTTCAGACAACAGCTGAAATACAGATATTTTGCCTCCTTTTACCTTCCTTCCTCTCATTTGTCATAGAGGTAGAGGCTCCCTGCTGACAGCAGACTGCATGGCTCATGCTGTCAGCTGTGTGGCTCACTACCTATAAGTTTCAGATTTTGGCACCTTGGACCCACCACTTTCCTGATGCTGACTTGAGTTCACACAGTTATCACAAAGTCACGGGTGTCAAAACTGTTATGGCTTCTATATTCTACCATTTTAAGATAAAGCTGAAGGGAGGGACTGAGAGTCAGTTCTGTCTGCTGGGACGCATAAGAACTATGGGACCTAGCATTGAAATGCTGATCTGTCATTGCTTGCTGTCTTGTTCTATTCTGTCTGCCCTGCAGGGGTTGTGACATCCCCCCTAATGTGCATTTAATGTCTTGTCTGCCCTGTCACCGCACTGTTAGGCGGATGTCTGCACCGCATTTCTGCTGGACGCGCTGTTTTGATTTGATGACAGTAGAACCATGGTTGTATGCTGCACCCGAGGCCTGCAGGCTCGATGTCTGTCTGCCTTTTTATCCCTGCATCCGTCCTGTTTCTCCATTCTATCACACCACCTCTCCTGGGGTTTATGTCTTCCCCCCACATCCCCTTTGTCACAGCTTGTCCCCTCGTTACTCATGCTGCCTGTCCAATGACACAAGAGCACAGAGGAGCAAGTCTGTGTGTGTTTGTGTTCTTCGTGTGTACTCTCTGCATCTTATTACACCATAATCAGAATTCACGCAGCCAACAGCAGGGAACAAATCACATTAGGATAATTGGTGAACACTTCGTGTTGGACAACTGAAACCGCAATGGATTGATTAAATAAATTTGATGTCAAACGAAATAAAAACTGCTTTCCTAGATTTATGAACGTGTGTGTGTGTATCTGGAGTGGTGCATGTGATGTGCAAGCATACAAAGAAGAGGCAAAAAGAATAACAGGATTAAAAAAACAGATAAAATTATGTTGGCTTGCAGGTGAAAAAGATGAAAAAAACTCTAAAAAAACTGACTAAGGAGCAATGCACGTTTTGCAAAACACATACGCAATATACAAAACTGACCACTAGATGTCGCTGTTATCTCTGTGTTGAAGTCCAGTTTGTGCGTTCTGACATGTTCGACTCACACAGATGACAACTGCAAAGTCTCAACAAAGCATCAGTGTGTGATCTTACTAAGGTGGCCTCAAGGATTACAAAAGTTCAAAGATTACCAAGTAATTAAGGATAACTTTGGAGTTTAAAGTGAAGATATAAAGTTTAATGTCTCCGTGTGAAGTTAAAATTTCCTGAGGTGTTGCCTCATTTCCATTAGCGTAACCAACTGGCCTAAACCAAACCTATGCAAATTAGCAGCAAGTAATCAAAGTTCAGACTAAATTGTTTAAGAGTTCATTGAGCTGGAACAAAAAGATGTGGAGGAAATTACTTCAGTTTGTCATTATCGTGGCAAATTAGGCAAGGACTGGCTAAAAGGATGACAAGAAATGTGTGTGTTTGTGTGTTAAAGAATGAGCGCATGCACATTGTTTAGTATAATTTCATGTGAGCATGCTTTAATTTATCATTGCCTCTGCACCAAAGTGATAGACTAAAATACACAACTGTAGTTCCATATTTTTTTTGATGGTGCACATTCTGCTCCTCCCTGTGTTGTCATTCAACCTTTATTTATACAGGCTAGCCTCGTTGAGCCACGGGGACTCATTTACAAGAGGGACCTGTCTCACTCACACCTAGGGTCAATTTAGATTTACCAATCAGCCTAACATGTATGTTTTTGGACTTTTGGTCATGGTGATGTATCCTTTCCCAACCTTTTTTTAGATAGGTATGTAGGGTTTGTTTTTGCTTTGCAATCTGACACGCATGCCGTAGAGCTACCATGACCATGCAACATATCACAGGCTGACTGGGTAAGCAGACGGGATGCAGCAATAATTCCAAGAGAGGGTTAACATATTCATTCTTATAAAAGACTTGATGGTTAATCTAAACAAGTGGTAGAGATTTAAATTTTGTAAAATAACAATTGAGAAATTCAGACGTTTTGTACTTTTTTTATTCTAACTGTGCTCAGTCACAAGTCCAAATGCTCCTCCACCTGAGTTGGAGCCGAACAGAACAGAATTCCAAGCATCGACAATCGATTAGCAGAAGATGTGAAGACTTGGCTGCCGAAAAGGCTTTAAACGCCCAACTGATCTTATTTAGATTTAGTCAAGGAGAGGAGAAGGGAGGAAAGAAAAGAGTGGATAGACAGGCTTGACTGTCTTATCTGCAGCCTGTGGTCACATCCACTTTTCACACCTTCTGTTCTATCTGCTACCCACACAGACAGAAAAACACCCACCGGTACACACAACAAGATGCACACACACACAAATTTGAGGACATGAGAAATAATGGGAACGTCGCCGGATGATTCATTATCATGTATATTGGAAATGATTTTGCTGAATTAATACATGTGCTGGTTGTCAAAGGCCCTCCTCACAGTTTATGAGAGTGCAGCGGTGATTTGATCATTGAAGGTGCAGACAAAGGGAAATTATTCTGCAAACGTTAGCGCGTGCAAAATTCACCACACCTGTAACAACTCTATTATCTCCATCTGTAGCCTGTTTCCTGTTTCTAATTTTCTGTTGTGTCTCGTCGCTGAATGAAGGCTTTGTTCTGCACAAATACATGCAGCCACACTGAGCAAACCCCCTTTTAGTTATTGTCTGTATGAGTGGTTTCCAATTACATTTCAACAGGAAGCAAATTAGAGAGAGAAGTCTGCTGCTGATGAGAAGTGTGTATCTGTATGCCAGGTGCAGCTGAGTGCTTGTTTTGCATATCAGAGGAGTGTGATTATGAGTAGAGCCATGCATGCTCTGCATTCATGGACGTAATGACCAAATGAGGGGTGACTAAATGGGAGGTTACCATACACATACAAACACACACACAAATATACAGAATAAACTCAAAAATACTGTCACTGTATGCACTGAGGGCAGGGTCAGCCGTGCTGGATCATAGCATGTAAGCGAAGGTGACAGCGATGGATCCGCATCTCCATAAAACCTGTTCTTTCTGTGGAGTCTCCATACATATTCAGACAGGCTGACTGAAGTCGTGCCACGTCGTTAGCAAATGAAAGGTAGTTTAGCAAGAGAATGAGCCCAGGGGTCACAGGACGAGCGATGCGCAGAGACAGAACTAATTCCACTCAGCCTGTAATTGGCGCACGAAGAGAAAAGAGCAAGGGACGATAAGGCAAAAAGGAACATTCATTTCATCTGTTTCGAAAGCGTTACATTTACAGCGCCCCCTGCAACTAGATTTGTGTTTGTAAAGAACATCTGTTTGCATAATGGAGGCATTGTTATTGGACCGAACCATCTGATATTGAAATGAGATGGTTAGCAGGGCTTCGTGCTCAGGTACGGTGGCACGTTTTTATTAGTTTTTGAATATTTGACACAATTCCACCACTCACTTTATTGAAGATGAGAACAAAAGACTGAAAAGAATAAATTCTAAGAACTATTTACTCGTTGGCATAGAATAATTAACATCGGTTTATGACTTTCAACTTTGCTCTGTCCAGTTGTGCGCAGTATAAGCTCTCTTTATTAAAGCACAATGTTGATTGCTTCCTGTCCATTAAACTTTGCAGCTTTCTAGATCAAAACAAAACCAAGTAAGATGGCTTTAGTAAATTCCAGAAAAAAATATTTAAATACAAAATATCTCAAATAATGTAAATTCTTTGAAATGTTGGGAATATTTGAAGACTGAACAGTGGAACTAAAACAGGATCAACACTCAGACAGTTTTGGCTAAATTAACTACTGTACTCATTTACCATAAGTGCTGAGTAAGTTCATCCTTCTTCACATGCATGTCAGATCTTTCTTTAATTGATAGCTTTGTATGTGTTTATTTACTTTTGTCACTCAACACGGGGAAACAACTATGGAACCCAACGGGAAACAGTTCTAAAAAATTGAGGACACTAGAAAACATTTAGTCTAAAATGTATTAGAAGACAAAGGAATTGTGCAATCAAACATATCTATTTTTTTGTGAGTTCAATGAAAAGTCACCAATAATTAACTACTTAAATGAGTGGTGGTGCAGAGGTTAGAGAAGGCCTGTGATTAGCAGATCGCCAGTTTGACTCTCCAGAATGACTATATCAAAATATGGGTGGAAAAGGTGAAGCAACCACATCTACCTCCACCATCGTTTGCCCCTCTCTGGGCTCTTGAGCAAGGCCCTTAACTTGCACCATCTGCTCCCCTGGGTGCCCTAGACGGCAGCTCTCTGCTCCACTTTGAGTGAGTTTGTTCTCTGTGAGGAAGGGAGCAGCCAAAATAATAAGAAGAAGAAGAATTAACTGCTTACATTTATAAAAAGGCCCATTTTGTTTCAAATGTCATAAATTACAAAAATGTTTCAAACCATATAGGTCAGTGTAATCCCTCTATGGCACGGTTAGCTTAAAATCCCACAACTGAGGTTTTCTGTAGCTGATCGCAGAGTTCAAGATCTGGTAATGTTAGCAAGATTTTTTTTTTTCTTACTCATCTCATTACAGAATGGTATTTGACACTCAAGCCCCTGCGACTGACATTCAGGATGGGATAGAAAATGTAGCGACATGGCATCTTCAGAGGTGGAGTGGTCCAAGAAGAAGGTCATTTAGTACTGGAACAGTTTGATTTGAGACAGATAGAAAGTAGGACGCATTCACAGCGGAGAATGAGAGTTTAAAAAAAGACAGCACATCACAATTTTAAAAGGTCTAATAAAACATGGAGCAAACCTTTTAGATTCCACCTGTTGAGCTTTAAACTCAACATGCACTTGGTCTCATGTCAGCCACTGGGAGTAGGAGTGCAGTGACAGTTGGCACCAGAGTCAGGAGCACCATGCCTGATTAAGTGCTCCCTGGTTCACTTAACTTTTATACTGAATCAAATAAACTTAGAAGGTACTGCTGTTTCCCAAATAGTTTGCCACTTGGGGGTATATGTGACACAAATACAAAACAGTACAGGTAAACTGTTTTTCAGTGGATTTTTGTTGTTTCAGATAAAAGGGAAGAGGACTAAGAAATGCATTTTATGACCAAAGTGATTATGTACAATGTAATGTGGGTTTATGTGAAGAAACCAAACCAAACAATGGAGTGGGGAAAGTGATAGTACATTTTATCAGACAGCTTTGGGCCAACATTTCAAACAATCTCCTCAGTAGCTCAGGTTGGAGGACTTGTTGGACTGAGCAGAACTGAGATCAATCAGAAATCAAGATCAACATCAGTCTGAACCAATTTACGCAGTCTTAGTAGGTCTGCCATGGTCCGCTGCTCACCCTCAACTCCGCGTAGCTTTTTTTTTTTTTTTTGTCTTTTTCTGTCCTTTTCTTTTTCTCTGTCTTTGTATGTGTAATCTTTTTTTCTCTGCTTTCCACGAAGCAGAAAGTCATTAAGAGAGAGGCGACATTGCAGCGATGGTTCAGCCTGAGAGAACACAATTTCTGACCACGGCTGCACATGGATTAGCTTATTACAGGTCAAACGTTTCTCTCTCAGCAAAAACACAGAACAAATCCAAAGGACGGCCATATGATGTTCTCACTGGGACCTTTTTATTTACTAATCAACTCGTTCTTTTCTTTTAGTTACCTATTATTTCAGACAAATCAGTGAACGTATTGTGTGGATTGTGTTTTGTTTTTTTTTTTTTTGGTTTTGTTTTGTTTTTGTTCATGCACTGATAACTTTTGCAGCTCCTTAGTGGCAGGGCAGAGCCAATCATCTTCAGCTGTTTCCTGTTCTGCTGATGAGGATCCTGTGTATTTAAGGCCTCGTGGACCAGTTAAGCTCTGCTGGACCATTGTCCAAATTTGGCACTTTGTCTGACCCTAGTGAGATCTGATTTATAATCTCAAGATTGAACTAACCTTCGTCTTTCCTTGTGCTCCTCATAGCTCTTGATCCTCAGCCCCTTGCTCCAAAAACCTGCTTGTGACTTCTTCTTGAGTTCCTTGTGTCCTCCTATGCTCCTCCTCTGGATCACCTTCTACAACTTACAGCCAAGTGTCATCCAAACATCTCACCACCCAGCCTTGAGGTTCATCCTGCCACTCACTCTCTCAACACTAACCTGGTGTGACCCCCTGGTCCTTTCTTTCCAACCTGCAAACACTGACAAACAAGTACCAAGCTAAGGAACATGCTCCCTACTTGAAGATTTATACTCGCCGTGCATCTCTCCTGCAGCTCCCTCCTGTGTTCCTGTTAGCACACTGTTGGAAATAAACACATTTTTATACTGCTTGGTCTCGTGTTTCAGTTTGCACACTGTGCATCCAATTGTGTATATAAATGTGATGCATATACATTTAAACATGAAAGGTTGGAGCTTTACTTTGAAACAAACAGGATGTACACTGACTCGAAAATTTGAGTAAGAATCTGAATGCCACCAACTTTGATTTTTTTTTTTTTTTTTTTTTTTTTTTTAAGTCTTGGTTGTAGTTACTGTATATCACTGATGGGTTGCTTTAAAAAAAGGTATGACAAAAGTGTTTTACCATTAACTGTGCAATGTTACTTCTTGCTTCCGTTCATGTTTTTATTGCATCAGTGTCACCATTTTATGGATCAGATGGTAAAACCCAAACATTTATCACTCTGCCTGAAAATCAAAATTAAGATACCTGTGGCTTTCCTTACGGCATTCATTCAACCTTTACTTATACAGGTTAGTCCCATTGATCCATGGGGACTCATTTACAAGAGAGACCTGATTTTCACAAAGAGTGATGACAACAGTGGACAACAATAGACAATCATAAAAGAAAGCGATGTGTCTTGGCTTGAACAACTGGTGGCCATTGGCATCAGAAGCATTCATAATGTGGAGGGGAAACACTGGTGGAGGAGGCTGGCATTTAAGTAAATTAGCACATTAATGGCAATTAACCCGTGTGTGATATTAACATTTTGTTTACTCCCCTTGTCCTACGGGTCAAAAATGACCCGCCCCACCAAAGCCCCAAAATAAAGCAGCTTGATTGAATTTTAAATCCAACAGCTCTTTTGCATGATGAAACAACATTGTTATTTAGCAATTCAACTCAATTTAATTCATTTTTATCGTGCATTTTTTGCTACACAATACAAAAAACAATCACAAGTGAACAGTATTACACTTTTTTTTACCACATAAAAGATTTTTTTTTTTACCACATAGCTGTCATAACAGTTTTCTTTTACACAGTAAAAGAAATACTATTGCCATTTTATAAATGTGAAGTAATTCTTGTGAATTATATTGAAAGGTTAAAAAAAAACAGTCAACCATCTGGAAATTTTCGTCAACAATTTATTCTTTTTTTTTTTTTTAGGAAGTTAATTATAAAAAAAAATACTTCTCTCATAATCCAACAAAACAACAAAATGTTACTTGATTTCGTGAACAGTTTTCAACATCTACTCTGGACAGTATGTGTAAACGTGAGAATGGGCTTTGCAGATGTTTCTCACATGTGCAGCACACAGCTTTTGTCTTGCAGTCCAGGAGAAAGGTGAATGAAATGACCTGGGCATGAAGCAGCCAAATACCTTGCTGGCCCTGGAGTCATTCTTATGATGTTTGATGCTGCTGTTCTTCCCTGGTTGTGGTCTGAATTTGAAGAGGACCATGCAATTTTGCCGTTCTTTGACAAAAATTTCTCTCAGTCAGCTTGAGGGATTTTTCTCCTCTTCTTCATCTGAAGATGCATCATTCTCTAGGTTGCATTCGTCCCCATCTTCCTCTTCAGATACATCTTCATCCTCATGTTCCTCCTGAGCTCCTGAAAAATATCTCACTTGGGCAGTGAAACATATACTCATGGCTTCAGCAAGAAACCAACTAGGGGTACTTTGATTCAGGGTACCTTTACATCCTCTGTACTAAATTTGATTTTATTGTGTCTGAGATTGTTTTTTGTTTTGTTTGTGTGTTTTGTTTGGGAGCTTGTGTGATGTGAGGGGTTAGCTTTTATAATTCACGGGCCAAAAATGACCCATAAGACAATTGTTGTGCCCTAGTGGTGTACAGCCCTCATGTAAACATAAACAAAAACAAAGTATCACTTTTTTTAATAATGGGGTCTCTTTAGGCAATGTCATAACATTTCAAGTTGAAAAAATATGGTTTAAGGTATTTTTTTTTTTTTCTACAGCTAAACATGGTAGTGGGTCACTTTTGACCCGCAAGACAACACAAGGGTTAAGGTGCTCTGCTCTCCATTCTTTAACACCCAAACAAAATATTAACAAAGAAATCGATCAAAATTCTAAATTTAAGGGATTCGTAAAGAAAAGCTTGTCTTTAACACACAGCTGAATTTCTCTGCCTGAATTTAATGATGTAAGAACAATTTCAGAGCAAGAACCAAACCACTTTTAAAGTTCAAATCAATTCACTAAAGTTTGGTTTATTTATAAAGTACTACACATAAACATAAATGGGTCATATTTAAGTCTAGTTATGCAATATAACTCAGTCCCATTCATTCTAATACTATTCAATTATACTTCAATCCAAGAGAGTCCTGTTCAGGTTAAAACATTTAGAACAGTCCAATTTTTGTAATTGTTACAGTTCTGAACTATCAATTTCAGTAAAAATTTGACATGCCTATCACTGAAATGTTGCTCATTCAGAGAAATCGACAGATTGCGTTAAATCTTAATTTTTCAAAAGTATGCCAGTTAAGATGGCCAGTTTGTTTTTAAGATTTTAACTCTGTTCAGTCTGTTTACAGTGTTTAAAAATGTGTGGTCATTTTTATTTTGCTCAAGTACACATATGGTGTTCAAAGTGTGTTCAACTTAACTCAGTCTTGATGATTTGTGTCAACAAGAGGACATTGTAGCATTTATAGTTCTATGAGCATCTAGATTTTTATGCATAAAAATACAATTGATAGTTAGAATTTTAAGTATATTTATTGTATTTTATGGTAATTTATTGAGTATTTTGCCGGATGATGGTGATTCTGGGGTCGTAATGATGAGGCCCTTGAAGATTGTTGTCCAGGGTACAGCGAAGTGTTAATCTGGCCCTGCATGTGACACTAAAGAAAAATATAAAATACTGACCCTTTAGACTTTGTTAAAGAAATCTCTGATAGACCATTTAGAAATGATGTTGTGATGCTGATTATGTGAGGTGTACAAAGTAGTTATCTCCTAATTTAGGCCTTGTAGTGTTGAGTAAACTTGTTATTTTTTTGTCCCAATCTTCCCCTTCCTCCTTTGCTTCAAGGATTGTGGTAATTTTAATAGATGGCACCTGGAACTTGATGTGCTGTGTATGCGCTTGTCAACGTGTGTGTACTGTATATGGTTCCTCATTAAGGCCACTGCAGAGTTGCCTGACAAAACACTGAATTATCTCTCTTTCTACCCCCCAACCCCCAAACTCGTGTCTCTGCCTCAGTCTAAACCCAAACAGATATGCCACACAACACATTCCATTTGCATACTGTTTATTGCACACCAAGTCATCGTTCCAAAACGAAGCTAATTGTGATATGGTATCATTGTTTCAGGTGTTTCAAACAGGTAATCAATTCTCATGACGTTTTCAAATAGTTTGCCTGTCCATGCCTATTTGTTATCACATGGTGCCAAAGGCAAAGTTGGCACGGGGATGTTTTTGCTTGTGTTTCTCTTTGTGTGTATTTGTTTGTATGTTTAACAAAATGCCTCATGAAATACTGAGCAAAAACTCTGACAAAAGCCCTTTTCTCTTGAACTCGACTCGGCCCTATGCAGGTCCGACGCGGGTTCAGAAGCTTTCTATTGGATGAGCCTACCTGCTTCCAGCTCAGTTCTTGGGACCTTTACCACAAAGGTTCCAGGTGAGCCACAGGCCATTTATTAGTCCGGGAGCCACATCCCTGGATGAGTCATGGCAGAAACTAGGGATGGGGCCGATCCGATCCAGTATCGGCCTCCGATATCTATCGGATTTTCAGGCCCTATCGGATTTTCAGATCCATCGTACCGGTATTTCTGATCCATAATGCATGTTGTCTTCAAACTACAGTGTTACACCATATTCTGTGACTACTATCTATAACATTGTGTGAATTGAACACATTGATGACACTCTGAGCCTGACAACAGGAAACATTCTGATGCATGCTCAGGAAATACCCAAAATTTAATAGCGCACAAGAGGCAGCTCTATATCACAGATGTCCATCTCACTCATGGTGCAGCCAGAACACTAACATACCGCTAAGCAGTATGGGAAAGACATAACACAGTCGTGGTGGGCGGTGCGGGGTGGTTGACTGCCCCACTGTTTTTAAGTTTTGTTTTTGACGTGCTGCAGTTTCTTTCACTTTGCAGCTTCATAATAATAACTAATAGTTTTGGTTCTCCTGTGATTTATCTGCAGTATGATGAATGGTAGTCCAGCATAATATACACTCCTAATGTTTTGTTGGTCCTTTTAT
>JARVGS010000002.1:23282558-23294492 GCA_031762315.1 Hypsolebias antenori
GACGTCATCGGGTGCCGTTCGTAAGTCCGGAGCGCCGTAGGTCGAGACCGCCGTAACTCGAGGACTACCTGTATATACACCGTATGTATAAATACAGTGTAATAAATTGATTTGAACATGTATTTTTCTTGTTCAGCTGGTTATAAGCTGGATATTGTCATGGAAAACAATCCATGACTTTGTCAAAAGGTTGAGTGGAAACTAATGTGTGGAGACGACTCAAATTCAGACTATGTAGGCAAGCAAAAACTTTAAACATTTTAAATAAACCAAAACAGTCTGCACAAGCAAAAAATACAAAGAAAAATGGACAACTAGCATTGACTTGACAAACGTGACATTTGAACTATATGAATGGCAAAAACACAAATATTACCTTTATGTTTTACCCTTTATTTATTTTATTTATCCAACCAGACAAATCCCATTGCAATAAATGGTAATTGGACTGTACTTACACAGCACTTTCTATCTAATCAAGATACTCAAAGCACTTCACACTACAATCTGTGCCCTCATTTACCCATTCATACAGCACTCTACTAGATCTATACAAAGCTAATAGAACAAATCATTCTAAAGAGACTAATCAGAGCTTTATCACATTCGTTCAGTGTCTTGTCCAGGGACATTTCAGCTTGTGACTGGTGAATTCAAACACCCAACTTTTGCATTGGAGGATGACTGCTCTAACCCCTCAGCCACAGTCGCCTGGAGATCACAGATGTATTTTACAAAGGAGGAGTGTCATTGGCTGTAGCATCAGTTTGATAATCCCACAGTGTGCAATGTCTCAATATTTCTTTTCTATCCAGAGTTTCCTCTTCTTTTTTTGTTAACAGTCAAATGAGCTCAAGTACCAGAATGATGCATAAAATCTTCTGCACATTCCAACAGTTCTAGAGGGGGTTTACATCTGAACTTTGTCATGGCAAATTGGAGTACAGTAGTCCATCGCTACTTTGCGGTTTGACTTCGCGGACTCGCTGTTTCACAGTTTTTCAATGATTGTCAACTTTTTATATTACTGATGTGATTGGGGCATATGGGATAAAAAGTTAAAAAATATATATTTTGAACAGGTGCCACCATTTTGCAGTTATCTTTCAATAAGCCTATGCTGTAACACCAGTCAAAACTACTACAGGTACAATAACCAGAAGCCAACAGTGCTTTTGGCCGCTGCTTTCTGCCGAAATATTAAGAATGATATTTACATGTTTAGAACATCAATCTTTCATCTAACATACTAAATCCTGAGTTTTCCTATTTACATTTGAAATGTTCATTTTTTTACTTTAACATATACTTTTTTTTTTTTTTTTTTTTTTTTTAAGACCGCTACATTTTCTTTTTACTGTCATTAACAAATCAAATGAGCAATACACATTATGTTTCCAGGACATCCTTGTAAAAGAGACTGATGGTCTCATTGGATTTCTTCCTGGTAAAATAAAGGTATATAAAAAATGTTTTAGGTTTGATATATATATGTTTATTTCCTTCAAACTGGGAATACAAATGGACTTAAAACATCAACCTTTCACAGTTTTTTTTTTTAAAGCTGGTACCAGAATGGATTTGATTCTGATTCTTGGTGTCATGATTTGAATCAAAATCAATACTCTGTTCAAAACAATACTTGATTTAATACAGAGAAAGAGGGTTCAGTTCACTTTGTGCTAAACCATTGATCCCTATCCTTTGCCCTCTGAGCTGGATGTGTGTGAGCAGCTGTGTTAATAACATTCGTTCTGCAGTCAAGGAGATCTGGCTTTCTGCTGCTCAGCTGTCCGTAAAACTACAACATAACATGAAACATTTGTTCGTACAAAAACAATGCAATATAAATCTAATCTATTAATAAGAGCGTTTGCAAAGGAGACATGAATAAACTAAATAAATACATTCACCTATAATTTAAATTAAATAGCACTCACTGCGAGTGTCATTGGCATATTAGAAACTCAAAGCATTTAGTTTTGCTGCAAGTTTATTAGGAGTTTAATCCACTAGTATGAGGTGAAACTTCTTTAAATGAAATTATCAAACAAATTATCGATAATGTAACTGTTAATTTGTCCATTACAGCGTCCTTTTCTTTTTTTTAAATAACTTACAATAACGGACTGACGGATGGATGGATGGATCTATGTTGACGTTGCATTAATAGAAATGTGCAAATACTACCAAATCATGACTGTGAGTTTAAAAAAAAAAGTTGAATAAATGTCATTGGCATGTGAAGTAGCTTTACATTGTTTACATTCAGTGTGCTAATCATCTTCTTGCTCCTATAATTAAGCACACTGCTGCCAGAAAATTAGCAGGTATACAAACATGGTGGGTCCTCAGGTCATTGCTTAATAAAAATAAACCCAATGCAATAATTAGAGTATTTATTTGTTTAGGTTCTTTGTTGGGGTTTTATCCTTTTTGCATCTACTTATTTATTTATTTTCTTGCTAGGTTTTGTGTGTTGGTGGCAATCAATTTGAAAGCAGCTTGACAAGAAATCAGGCAGAGAGAGAGAGAAGAGTTTGACATGCAGCTAGCTGCCAAAGGCAACACCCAGACTGGCTGTGACGAGGACCTAAAGCTTCAATTCAAGTTCAGACGCTCAGCCAGCTGGACTACCAGGGGCCACAGGGAAGGAGAAGAGTGGTGGTCAAATTTATGCCGTTTGATGTTTGTGCACTGCTACACTCCAGATTTTTGATACGATAATGTGACTTTGAGAGAAGGAAGAAAAGAAATGAGGCATCTGGGTTTAAAAGGACAATGATTCACCTTTGAAACTGATGGCTAAATCTCTACATTTCCCTGTCCTTTTGCACAATAACTGTAATTTATTTAGATAGTTGTGGATAAGACGTGCACTGAAATTGCATGATCTTTTGTTGCTTTTATCCTTCGAGAAACAACTTTTCTTATGAGAGGGATGAAACCTAGAAATGCCTGCTCCATGCACCGTCGTGAGAGTGGTGTTTTTCTTTTGATGCCAATGATGGGAGAAGTGAGGGTCAGACCCTTGGTCTTTCCAGGTAATTTCATTCAATTTTAACATCACTATATGGGAAATGCATTTGACCAAGTTCAAGAATAAACAACAGATTTCATAAATCCCCAGGAGTTTATTTTTGAAAGAGCAAGTCATTTTAAACACATCTGTGCAACACATCACATTTGTATTTGGCTGGTTGGAAGAGACGATACAAACAGCACTCTAGCTAGAGAGGTTGCTGGGAAATTTTCACTATGTGGGAAAAATATACATAAGTTACTCAGTTTACCACTGTTGTTCATCCTGTTTATATATGATGGTATTACAGAAATTAGTTAGTAATTAAGTAATGATTGATTACTCAGTAAGTTCTTGGAATGATGCTTCATTTTACTTTAGGGTATAGGTAGTGATTAAGCAATGATTGGTTCCTCAGTAAGTACTGGTATGATGCTTCATGCCATCAGTGAACAAAATAATAGCCAGGCAATGATTTGGAACTGAGTAAGTGATAGCCAGACATAGTTAAGATGACAGCAGTACAAGATTATGAAACTGACCATCACTGGTAAGTTTTTTGAATGTCCAGAGGACCAGACTTAGCTTTTTTTGGATTTTTCTACCTGGATTATTGAGCATGCATCAGGGTGTACTGATGATAATTTGCTAATCTAAACTGCACATGTGATGTAGGGCATTTCATGATTATTTGGCTCAGGTCAATAGAAAATGGCCCAAAAAGTAGTCCACAGTCTCTGCTTCAGTCTGGAAGGCATCACTGGAGTGAATGAAATGAAATCAATAACCTCTTTTTTTTTCATCCTAGTGTATTCGATGTTGACTTCTAAAGCCATCCAACATTTAACAGTCACTAGATCAATGGGTTTGATGTTAAAAAGTGTGCTCGTGTTCATGACAAATCGAATAGAGCCTACATTTTAGTTCATTTTATTTTTGAAGAAATCAGTAAACATAGAACACAGGTTTAAATATGCTGTAGGATAAAAAAAAAAAAAAAAAAAAAAAAAAAAAACATTGGCTGAAACTCAATTAAGTTAAGGACAAGAGAGCGCGCCTGCAAGTAGCTTTCATCCATTACAAGACTATAATAATGACATATAAATGCAATTAATATGACTGATGGGAGGCAACATTCTGGCAATCATCTACCTACTTCATCATCATTGCGAGTTTGGCAAATTCTAGTAGATCAGTGCATGTAATGAAGAAAGCACTAAGGAATAAATTCATCATCAGGTTGTCCTGCAGTTATATTCATAATAAATCATTTGACAGCATTCAACAAGTGAAAATAGGAATACAAGCACCAAATAAAAGTGAATATTCGGAAAAAAAAGTGACATGTTTATATTGTAATTTTTATTGAAACATGAGATGTAAAGCTCCCTGTGATGGATATGTGACCTGTCCAGAGTGTACCCCGCCCCTCGCACAGTGATTGCTGGACATGGGCACCGGCGGGCCCCGTGACCCAAAATGGAAGAAGTGGGTAAAAGATAATGGATGGAGATGTAAAGCTGTTGATCACACAGGGGTCGCCACAGCGAGTCATCATCTTCCATCACTCTGCCCTCTGCATTCTCTGTCCTCACTCCATCCACCTCCATGTCCTCTCATCCATATATCTTCTCTTTCGCCTCCCTCTTTGTCTGTTTCCTGTCAGCTGCATTTCTAACATCCTTCTACCAGTATACCCACTGTCCCTCCTCTGGACATGTCCAAACCATCTCAGTCTGGCCTCTCTAATTTTATTTCCCAGTTGTTCAACCTGTGCTGTACCTCTGATGATCTCATTCCTAATCTTATCTATCTGTCACTGTTACGGCCTCAGGCCTGTGCTGCCTTTCTTCTTTTTTAGTTTTGTAGTTTTCTTTTCTGTACTGCCTGGTTGCTGCTGGCTCGCTGCCTCCCTCTACTGGTGGACTCTCTACCAAATCTTCAGGCTTACCTGTGCAACGATGACTGACCAGAGGGGGTTTGGACTGCACCGCCTATCTACCAGCGACTGCCAATGAGGAGGCCAGAAGGCGGAAGAAGATTGTGAAAGCCAGCCCCTGCCATTCATTCAGTGCCGCTGTGCTTAGCGTGCAGTGTGCCAATCTTTGGTGGTGCGTGCAGCCAAATTGTTTCCAATTGTGTCTTTGTCTTATTGATTCTGATAGATTGTGGCCTTTGTAGCAAAGACACATTTGTTTGTTTGGAGATTTCATTCTCACTGTGGAGCCACTTGTGTTAGTTTGATCATTGTTAGTTGGGGTTTTGTATTTTGTTGGGTTTGGAATTTTCTTTTTTTGGTTTTTAAGTAGTTGTCATTTTTCAGAACAAGAAGTTATTGTTTTTATTTAAGCTGTGTGAAGAACGCCAGCTATTGCTGTGTTTTTGTTTAGTATTTTGTAAACTCTGCCAAAAAGAAGTTGTCACTTTTTTTTTCTTTTTTTTTTTTTTTTTTACGCAAACTTTTGTCATGTCATGTATGTTGTGTCCAAAACGAGCCAGGACATAACAGTCACTCCTAAGGAGAACCTAAACATCTTCATTTCTTTCCAGTTCTGTCTCCTGTCTTTTGTTAATGCCACTGTCTCCAGACCATACAGCATAGTTGGTCTCACCACTGTCTTGTAAATTTTCCTTTGACTTTTGCTGACACCTTTTTGTTGCATAGACATGAACGTAGACATAAAATCTGGTTTTAATTTTGTTTCAGTCTCCATGTCATGCCAAAATCACACAAATGTGACTCAAAACAATAAACCTATTGCAGGACACCATGAACAGACTAAAAGTTTACTTACAGTTGAATTGTACATATTAGAAACATCATCAAACCATAGAATTCATTCTTTAATTCATGTATCAGACAATTTAGTTAGGATCTAGCTTGGCATTACTTTGTCATTTTTGCTTGTAAAGTTTTAAGAATTATTCACTGGATAAAATTCTTTCAATGTCTTTTTCATGAGCAGAAAGTTGAGTGTAGGAGAGGAGAAACTAGAAAAATGTAGTCAGAAGCGTGAAGGAGGAAAAAGAAAGGTACTCAATCTCTTTAGGTCTAACAATAGAAACCTGGAGTCAAAGCCAGAGTGGAGTCAATTTGAATTCCCTCGCAGACTGCCTATAAACAGGACCGCATGCTGCGAGTGATAAACCGGTGGATTTATTCATGCACCTCATTCCATCCACTGTAGCTGTCCACATGTCAGCATCTAACCAATTGAAGAAAACTTTTTAAAAACCTGCAGTAAAAGAGACTGATAAAGTAACTCTATTAGTATGCAAAAGCAGGTCCCTTTAATGTTGAGTGTGACTGTGTGTGTGTGTGTGTGTACTCGTTTTGCCTCCTCTTGGTAGAATTCAAAATTTCATTAGCTAAAAATAAAGCACACCTGTGCACCATTTTATAGATATGCACTATAATCACAAGGGACTTTTGCACATCCCACAGCAGTGAGACATATTAACCAGGACTTTGCAGTTCACACGTAAAAACTGGACAAGGACAAGAACGTATTGGACTTCGCCCTTTTGCAGCTAAATTACCTCTTATTCAAATGTGAGTATTATCATAAAGTACACATATTTGCAGTCATTGTACCGTGACAGGATCAAACTCTTGACTGCTGAAGCTGCAATGTATGATTTTACTGCTGAGACTGTCCTTTGCATAAGAAACATCTACAGAAAGTTGCAAGGAACAAAAAATAAAGAGATCATTTCTTTTTACTTTTCAAGTTGGGTGTGGCTCACTGTGAATGACTTATTCAGTAAGTTAAAAAAAAAGAGTGTGAAAACCTGGAATAAAAAGAAGTAGAATATGAGGTAAAGTAGGATGCTTGTGTGACACCTTGAGCTCTGACAGAATAGATTGAAGCCAGCCTTCAATCACGGATCAAGGTTATGCAAAAAAATAATACATTAAAAAAACCGACTGTGCACAACAGAGAATGATGTTGTGGTGATGGATGTTGTGAGAAGTGGGATCAGCTCAACATATGAGTGTTTTCCTTTCAATTGAACTCTCAGAATGTGCATAAAATCTGAGGAATATTTTTCCATGTTTGTTCCTCTAATGACATACTGTATTTCTCCACATGGGAGTACTAGCCTAAAGCATTGTACACACACATGGCACAAGTTATAAAATATATGTAAAGAAATAATAAAAAAAACTCTAAACTATATTTTAAAAAGCTATTAAAATGCTCAAAGTCCAAAGAGTTCACAAAACTTGGTCCCAGGCAGTCCAATCCCCGACTTAGACTTCAGCATCCACAGTAAAAGATCACCTGACAGCTTCCAACTAGCTAAACACAAATAAAATTAAAAATATATATACAGTATTCTTATAATTTTCCCATTGCAAACAATACACCAGCTTACCAGCCAGCTAACTGAAAATAAGACTAAAATGAAAATGGTTTAAATTTATACTCTGTGCAAGTCAAATAAGTCACAAAATTGGGCTGCTAACAAAATTCACAAGCTTGTTCCTGTCTGTTGTGGGCGTGTTTCGAATAATCCATTACAGGCACGCTATTGGCTTATGATGTATGCATGTGACAAGACATGATTGTTCGATGCAGAAGCAGCAGCTGAAGGCATGCTAAGGCTTACTACATGTACACCTGGCAAGACGGGATTGCTTGATGCAGGAGGTCAACTGGAAGAAGATGAAGATGTGTGAGGTAGCCTGAATTGCATCTTAGTGGTTAGCAGTTTAACATTAGCTTCCACAATTTTTTTTTAACCAGCTTAATGTGAATCTAATTGTTTTATTTAGCAGAATATGAATTAGCGAAACAAACTTTTTGGGTTAGCTGTGCACTGCTTACAGGGTAAAATGGGGTACTACTTACAGTGAACTGAACGTGACCTTTGGAGAACTTAACTTGTATACTTGTTGGGTACCAAAAGGGTATTTACAAGGTACTACCCGGGTACTTACCAGGTGTCTATGCATTACTCACCAGGTATTCACAAGATTCCTACTGGGTAATTATTTTGTATCAACAGGGTATTTACATAATACTTGTAGAGTACTTACAAATACATGTTGTATATTCACCAGGTGATTATGGGGTAACTTCAGGATGGTTACCAGGTACCTAAACCTACTTAAACAGGTTTAAAAAAATTGTGGAAGCTAATGCTAACCTGCTAACTGCTAATACGTGATTCATTCTGCATCACACATCTTTGTTTCCTTCCAGTTGACCTCTTGCGTCAACCAAACCCGTCTTATAATGTGTACATGTAGTAAGCCTATAGGGTTTATATACTTACATGGTTTTACCAGGTACCTATAGGTTTACTTACAGTGCATTTAACAGGTACCTGGGGTACTTGTAGAGTACTTACCAGGTATGAGATACTTAGCGGGCATAACCCAGGCACCTATGAGATACTTCTAGGGTGTAATATGTGGTGTGGTTTGTTGCAATGTGCTACAAGTGTCAATACTGTATTAAATATAGCTTCTTTTTTTTTTTTGAAAAACACCAGATTAGTTGCTAGATTAGATGCTCTCTAGGTTCAACATACTGCAGTCTAGAACCTAAAATTACTTTTTTTTTTGGTTTCGCAACTAGTTTAAAATACACCATCTTATAATGCAACCAAATTTCAACCAAAATAAAGACTACTAAAGTTTATGCACACTTAAAAAACTGACATGAAAAGCAGCCTGTTAGAAGAAAAATGATGTACAGTTTTCCTTCAAATAGCATGCTGTAGATATGCATAATGTTTTAGTATGGTGTTCTGACAGATGTGCTTAACTCAATGCGTATAAGTAAAAAATATTTTATTTCTTTGCAGCTCAAGCAAGCAGCAGAAGTTCAGGTGGTGACATCAAGAAAGTTAAACTCGGTTAAATTCTTGTTAAATTCAAATTGCGAAAGACTGTAGGAGGGTTATTTAAGTTCAGCACCGTCTCTCAGCTCCATCTCTCTTTTTCGCTCACTCTTTCTGTCTGCTTCATCTGACAACAAAGCCATCTAGCAGCATGCAATGCTTGACTTGGTGCTTTCTGTTTGTACTTGTAACGCTCATGCCTTCCTCTTGCAACACAAATGCAGAAGAGCAATGATACATAAAGAGTGAAAGACACATGCACTAGCCCCTGACTCTTCTAAAAGCAACAGCTGTTCAGAGGTATATCTTTAAGTAAGACCAGAAGCCCATTTGTTATCTAATCCCTGCTCAAACTGTGTGGGTGGTAAAGTTTTCAGAAAAATGTTGTCGTGTGTCAAACAGACGAGTGCAAAATCAAGGCCAAACACAGTCTTTGATTTATCGTGTTTTCCACAAAATGAAATCGCCCAGATTTCTGTACGACCGTCCACTCAAGGGAAATTAAAAGGCGTTTCAGTCATGTGCGAGTTTGCTGTGAGATGTTCTGCCTCTTTTTCATTTTTAGAGATAAACACCTTCTACTCTTTCTATGCATTTCTTACAGTCTCCTGAAAAACAACCAAATACACCAACACAGCAACAGCTTGTGTGTCTGTGTACAGGTGATGACCTATGAGGAATGACTCATCATGACAACATTTTGAGAAATTTATGAAGGCAAAGCTGCCACCGTGCAGCTGAAACTGTAAATCATTGCTGATGCTTTACTTAGCTCAGCTGAGCAATGCCGAAGCTAAGGCTTTTATCTTCTTCTGGAATATACGGTAGACACACATGTGGGCGTCTGCACGCTCACATACATAAAGACAAATCCCTCAAGCAAAGCAAGGCATGCTATCTAGATTCAGCATACTTTTCTAAGATCAAACTGCTCCTGTCTCAAAGACGAGACAGTTCTGCTTTACCCTGCCCTCGACTCAGCAAGGAAGAATGTGGGAGTAAGGAAAGCTGGGGCAGAGACAAAAAAAAAGTTGAAAAAAAAAAGATGGGGAAGAAATTGAGCAAATGACAACATAAATATATCTAGTCAAGACTAAAAAAGACGAATGTATTTTATCATTAAAATAAATAAAAAATTCAAGACTCAACCTCCAGTCAAAGGAACGTCGAGGCCGGTTAAGTCAAAATTAATTTCACGGTGTTTTTAAAAGAAACAGGCGCAGCATAAAAATAAAAGCTAAAGGCATGTAAAAATGAAGAAAGGGCATGGCAGAAAAGAGAGAACTGATTTGTATTCTAAGCCATACTAATAAGCTTTTTGAATTATTTGTTATGCAGAATCATGGATATTCAGAGCCTTTTAAATTAACTCTGTAATGTTTACTCCGTATAAAGGATTTAGGAGAAATAAAAATAAAGTATTTTTCTTTTATATTTAAGATATATTTTTTGCTCCTTTACAAAAACCAGATACAATTTGTAAATTTGTGCACAGTTCCTGTTTTAGAGCATCCATCCATCCATTATCTTTTACCTGCTTGTTCCTTTTTGGAACACTGGTGTCCATGTCTAGCAGTCACTGTGAAAGAGGCAGGGTACACCCTGTTTCAGAACAGGCATTTGAAATACCGTGCTTACTGTTTAATGTCATTTTTGTTGCTGCATGGCCAAAAAAAAAAAAAAAAGCTTTAATTGCATTGCCAGCAATAGATCTGACATGATGAAGGCAGGTGCTAAACTGTCAGCTCAACCAATTCCATTGTTGTCAAAATATTTTTTAAGTTATCAGCACAAATTTTTCCACACAAATGCACCAGTAGGTACATTATTTTGCCTACTGTCAGGCTATTATAATCAATTTATATCCCTAGAGCAAATGTCAAACTGAAAACTAAGCAAACCTCTTAAGCTACTTTTCTATTCTTTCAGTTTTACTTTCAGGGGTCAGAATGGACTTTAAAATGTTTTAGTGCCTAGTTGTTCTTTGTATGTTTAATAGCATTTCAAGCTAATAATCAAACCACACACATTTGCCTATTTCAATATACTGTATAAGAATATGCATCAGAAGAATGGGAAGAATTTTGTGAGTATGCTAATGTGATCCATGAACCAAAGGACCCTCAGAAACAGGATTTGGAGAAACTCACTCCAATCAAGGAGATGTGTAACCTCCATGCTGAAAAGCAATAAGGTCAAGAATCTGTCTTGAATTGTTTCTTGACATATTGCAGCAATTTAAGCAAATGACACATTAGACTTGAGATGAAGAGGAGATAACCTGCCTGGGAATGCTACGTGTGCTTTGCACAGATTTAAGTGGTTGGAATGATGCTTGAGTATGTCTCTTACAAGACTGTGACTGCTGTGAACCAAACCCAGATCAGCAGGCAATCAATAAACTGTTGTTTGTCAGGAATAAAGTGGCTCACACCTCACGAACAGCATCTTTCCTTGTGTTTTGGAAAATATTGATCTCATGTGTTTCATCAGCCCAGAACAGTTTTTTCATTGAAGCATGAACCAACAGGGATGTGAGAGACATGCTCGGCATCAAACAGCACAAACTGGTGGATGAATGAGAAACCATGGTGGAAAGCATTTTCTTTGGGGATTTACTGCACAATGGGATAAACTCATAAATAAAAACTTCATGTGAAAACTGTGGATCACATAAAACACTACTCCAAACAATGAACTGTAAGCAAAAAGTTATTGATGAAATTTAAAGATTTATTAAAGTGTATAAGAAGGGTCTCACATGGACCAGTTCTCTTAAACATTTTTCTCACTGCACAGCTATGAAACACTTGTTATTTGTTTGTTAGTTTTTTCTTTAAGAAGATTAGCTGTGAGATGTAGCCAAATCCCCAGATTATGATGCATACCGTTGTGATGCTGTGTTTATCATATCCTTAACCACTTTATTGAACTGCTCCTCATCCAACTAACATTTTACAATACAATAATCCCTCATTTATCGCAGGTGTTAGAGACCACTCCCCACCTCCCCCAATAAGTGGAAAATTGTGAAGTAGGGATTGAAGTACATGTAGTAG
>JARVGS010000002.1:23453375-23469182 GCA_031762315.1 Hypsolebias antenori
ATATAAAAGGCTGACCAGAAATGTCTAACCTTCTCCTTTAATTAAAAAATGTTGCATTTTAAGGAGTGAACACAAACTGTTCGTACAGGATGTCACTTAATAAAAATAAAAACTGCTTTAATGCATTTAGCGTCGTCTGGAGTGGCTCCGATCCCTGCTGTGGCTGTGTCTTCTGTATCTTCGGCTGTGATGACTGAGACTCCTGTGGTCCCTGCTTTTATTGCTGTTCCTGGATCTGTGCCTGCTGTGTCTGCGGTGACTTCGCCTGTGGCTCCTCCCCCTGCTGTGGCTCCTCCCCCTGCTGTAGCTCCGCCCACTGATGCTCCTCCAGCTCCTGTCTCTGCTGGAGCTTGAGCTGCTGCTGCAGTAAGCGCGCCTCCTGCCTCTGTATCGACTGTCACTCCTCCTGCGACGACTGTAACTCCTTCTGCTGCGACTTGAGCTTCTTCTTCTACAGTAACTTTGAGAACGCCTCCGTCTCCCCCGGCTGTGGGAATGGTCCCTTGCTCGTTCTCTGCTCTGATCCGACTTTTCCCTCCTATGATCGCCTTTTCTTCTCTCCTTTGATTTATTCTTCTCTAAACCTTCAGATTGGACATTAGATTTAGATGTCTTCTTTCCTCTGCTGTTATCCTCATTTACACCGTTCACCTGACCCAGGACCCCCAACGTCAAACCAAGATCAGAAACCTTTTCCCCAGATAGAGGGCCAACTTGGCTCTGTATGTCTATGGCTCCTAATGTCTCCTTCCTGCTCTTCTTAATAAGATTGCACAGGAGTTTGTCCCTCAGCTCCTTTTCTCTTCGTTGAAGCTCCAGCGCTCGCTGTTTCTCCACTTCCACCCTGCACAGCTCCTCCTCCTGCTTGCGGCGGCACGCCTCCAGCTGCTGAAGACGAGCCAGTTCCTCCTTTTGACGAATCTGCTCCAGCCTTTCTCGCTCCTTGAGTTCAGCTCTCTCTTTCTCCAGCTGCTGCTGCTTAAGTGTCTGTGAAAAATAATTACACAGGTGTAAAGATAAATGTTGTAGATATATTAAAGGGCAAAGCTTTATCTTGTGCAAGTGACAAGTTCCAAGCTTCTCTATTTAAAGCGCCATTATTGGCAAACCTTAATGCAGGATTGACAGAACAGAGCTTTACCAAATCTAAACACATGAAGAATACAAAAATGGTAAAAGCAATAATATTGTTTTGTTTCATGAAACATTACATATCCACCGTATTTTCCTCCATAAATGTTGCTCCGCCCTATAAGTTGGATCAGTCCAAACATGTCTAAGTGGAAAAATCCATTAATGCGTCACTTCGCCATATATGTCACATCTCTTTTGAGTCACCGCTGGCATGTTGCGTTTGTTACACGTTACCGCTGACAACCTGGAAATGTGGGCCGAACCCAGAAAGGTGGGCCGGTGTTGTGCCAAAAATCGATTGGCTGCCAAATGGCGGCTGCTGGAGCATCCACGGGAACAAGAATTTAACAAGATTAACACTTAAAAACAATTATTTGGTTGCTCAAAATTATAGCAAAGGTGTGTTTCAGTTTAACTTTTACTTTTTTAAATGCACTTTGACGGCCAAATCTGCTGCATTTCGCCGGGGTGGTGCAGCGAAACTAAGCTGGTTTGACAGTTGCTCCAAGCAGTGAAGGTGGCAGGCTATGGCAAGCCGATTGTGTCATTAATAGCTGGTGAAGATTCTCAGTCATCCAGGACATGGTAAATTTAAAAAAGTTCAAGACAAAAACAATCGAGTATAAAGTAAAGTATAATAAATAAAGCCCAGTTGTTTTTGTCTTGAACTTTTTTGAATTTGTCATAATAGCCACGTTTACCTTTTACATAATACAACAGCGTGCCATACTTTACTACTACTCTGCTGCCATCTAGTTGCTGAAAATGGTACTGTTCAATTTTTTTTCAGTCAGAATGAATAAAACTGTCATATTTCAGCCAAAAATTGGTTTATAAATATGAGGGAAAAAAAATCTAAAAATACATCGCTTTGGCATACAAGTCACAGGGCATGGATATTATGAAAAAAAAAAAAAAACGGCTTATAGGCCAAAAAATACAGTCTCATCCTCCTCAGTCATCCATTTAGATTTCAGCATTTACACCAACTTTTCTGTAAAATTATTTTAGCATGATTTATGTTCCAGTTTGTGCTTGGCTTCAAGGGAAAGTTAAACTGTTTATACTCACTACTGTGCCATCTTTTCTGCGGGGCATGCGAGCCAGGTCGAGTG
Source organism: Hypsolebias antenori (assembly GCA_031762315.1). Classification (NCBI taxonomy): domain Eukaryota; kingdom Metazoa; phylum Chordata; class Actinopteri; order Cyprinodontiformes; family Rivulidae; genus Hypsolebias; species Hypsolebias antenori. Next base: position 23,455,625 of record JARVGS010000002.1, read on the forward strand.
AATCTAAAGGAATTCCCTGAGGCCAGTCGGTCAGTGTGGGAAGAGACACTGGAGGGTCAAGAGGAACCCCCATAGGAGACCCAGGATTCTGTCCACAGCAGTTCATGAAATGAGACACTGAACCTATTCCTGCACCAGAGGGGGAAAAATACACATTCATCAAAATTGCCATACTTAATATGAGCTTTGACTGAAAATTCATAAGATTAAGAGTCACCTCTGAGTCCTACACCTTCTGTGCTGACTGTATATGGGTCCCTGAGGCAGTAAGAGTGAAACATCTTGCATTCAACGCCTTCTTTCTGCAGAGCTGATGCCACAACAACGTCCCGCTCCTTCAGCCAGGGTTCATACAGGGCATTAGCCATTAGAATTCTTGCCCCAGTCTCCTTCACGAGCTGCTTCAGCGTGTGCAGAGAAGATCTGACTTTGTTCACCTCTCCGCTGGCTTTGAGGAATATGAGATGACTGCCAATGTGCTCCAGGGATGTACATAAACAAGATAAAGCTTGATGAAGCCAATATTTGCCTGTTAAATAAGAGAAGATGTAATTAAATTAGACTGAAACTAGCATTTTAATCAGATTTAGCTATATAAAGGCTTTTTTTCCCTGACTTCTTAAACTTACAAGCTCCCCCCATAGCCACAGTGATCCCTGGTCCTTCCTCCTCTTCAGGACTCCAAATAAAAACAGGGATGACAGGTGCTCCCAGTTCCAGTGCTCCAATAAGAGCAGGGTTATCCCACAGTCTCAAATCCCTCCTGAACCACAGCAAAACCGGTGGTGGTGCTAACAGAGAGTGGGACAAACCAACAAGCTGTTGGCTAGTTCCTTTTCGCCGCTGTCGCCTACTCTTTGAGCGTTTTGGTTTGTCTGATTTATTTAAATCTCCTTCCTCTATGATCTGGTCATCTTTACTTGCTGTGTCTAGTGTGGAAAAGGGAGCAGATGACTTCTTGACACAAAGAGTCTGACCAGTTCGATGAATCTGGTTATTATCTCTGTTAGGATGTGGATTTTTTTGAGGCTCAGTCTCTTGGTTTATCTGCAAAGGGAAATTTTTGTTCCAGGATCCAGTTGGTGCTGAAGTGGTAGTATTTTCTCCATTAGGTACTAGATGGGTACAGTTTTTTTCCTGAGATGTTGATGCTGATTGAAGTTGAAAAAAGCTACTTGGACCGCCTCCGATTTCCGACTGGAGGAGTTGTGATTCTTGGTTTCTGGTTGACATCTGGGTTTCTTCCATTTCCAGACGAGAGAGAGTCAAAGCAAGTAGTAGTTCCTCATCCTCAGTCTTTAATTAAAAACAGAAAGAAAGAAATTATAAATATGGTTAAATTATTATCATAATGTTTATTTATTTATTTATTTATTATTATTTTTTTTTTTTTAAGTTTGATCATTGCTGTTATCAATTTTTGTTGTCACCTGATTGGTTGATGTGATCATTGTGTAGGGAGTGGGAACCTCTTGAAGTCACAGTTTGGTGAGCTAGTTTCAGTAGCAGCGGTGTTGCCAGGTATTCGATAATTATTTCATATTTACAACAAATTTAGGGTCAAGTTTAAAAAAGATAAAATTTACAATAGCTCTGATATTTCAGCGCATAAATAAAATTAATCTGAATACTGTATATCAGAAAGTCCAATCTGAAAAGCGAGACCCATGCTAGCCAGGCACAAATATTTAGCACATACATAATAGTTTGGATGAATTTTAAAGCGACTGTATGTTGATAGTCATTTCCAACCTGGCAACCCTGATTAGCTGTAAGCTAAGTTCATAAATGTTTTGGCTAGCATTATCTAAACAACAGGGTTATTTTAATAATAATAAAAAGAAGCGTATATTTTTTATTCTATTTTTAAGATTTTTTTTCAGGAATATATAAGGTAAAAAAGTACAAATGTGTATGTGAAAGTGGAAACAATTGTTTAAAATAATTGTTAACTAGTTGAGTGTTAGCTTTAGCTATCGGAGTTAAAAGGATCCTTCGCGGTTTTATTTATTAAGTTCTCAATCTATTTGTATTGTATAGTAGCTTTTTTTCGTGACATGCTCCAACTTTAAAACATATCTTTATTTCAAATTCACTTTTATTAAAACCCGAATGTTCATTATTTAGAAAGTTAGGTTTCTCACTGACCTTGGAGAAATATTGCTGATAGATGGAGGTGAGGACGGAGTGCAGGCAGATGTTGGCCGTGGACAGAGGCTTGATGATGGACGGGAACTGTGTGCTGGTCTCCTGGTGGCCCAAGACGGACAAACACATCGCAAAGAAACCCTCTGGATCCTCCCGACCCACCAAAACTTCCCTCAACACCCGTCTCACCTCAGCTTGGTCAGCCGCCGAAGGAGCCATGTTTAAACGAGAGGTAAGAATAATTTATAGTTATAAAACTAAGTGAAATAAAAAGACTGCTTCCTACTCTACCAGTTACAAAACAGCTGACTTGTAGTTATACAAGCCATGTGTCAGTTTTGTAACTTGCAGTTAAATCAATGTAATAAATACTTCTCACCAGTAGGGGGTGCAAAAGTCTAACAAAAAGCCAAGGAGCTCTTGGATTTTTTTTTTCTCCCAACATGTGAATAACATGGGATTCCATGTTTACATTTCATTAATTGCATAGAAAGTGGAGCAATATGGTCTTAATTAATTCTTAGAAATGTCAGTGCCTGCAGTGGGTGTAAAGCTTACCCAGTGTTTTATTATTTTGTCTAAGGTACACAGTAAAATAAAGCCCATGAACAATCTTCATCCTGCCATTTTTGAGGTGACTAAGAAGACTATCTTGAATGTCTAAATTTAAGACTTTAGGACCAAATGGGCCTTATGTTTTACCATGTTAAGCATTTGAACTGGCAGAATCAAACTAGTAATGCTTCAAAATAGAAAAGGAAATGGCTAAATTATTTGACAATCCTAATGTTTAACCAGTTTTACAGATAATACGTTGTGCATGCAAAACAGCGCTGGTGTGCAAGAGAATTAAATTAGCCAAAAAGGAAGAAAACTACGGTTAAAAATGTCTTCCATTATAGCTGCCTGAATTACTTTTTTCCCCCAATTCAGTGTGTGGACCATTAATTTGACAAAGTCAACAGAACCCATTTAAAATTAAATGTTGCCCACCCTTGGTTTAACGTATAAGCACTTCTATACCAAATTATGCTTACCAGTGGAAATTCTTCATGAGTGGGGCCCCAGGAGCTGAAACCAATCAAACAGAGACCCTTGGGTCAGTTTGAGCCAACATTAAGATGCTATGAGGACATTTGCCTTAAGATAGTCACTCTCTAATTTTGGTATAGCCTTCATCTTGACAGGAATTTGTTCTTTTTCATGTGCACCCCATGATGCGAGACTGAAAAACAAAGCCAGGAGACCATGTACCCAGCAGTGAATTTTTAATCAGGGTCTGTATTCCCGCTGTTTAAGGGGTTGCTAAGTAATTGATTTTTTTAATGAGACCACAAACACAATTTTGAATGTACACAGCAGGGGACAGTGATTTGTAGCACACATGGACCAAAACATAAAATACTTAGAATAGTTGACCAATTCAACAATCTAAGATGTGACTCAAGACTTCAGAAAACAAGGGCCTGTACTGTCGCAGCTAATCTGACTACTCTGAGGAAAGTAGTGAGAGTGTATGAAGGGAGGATGTGATGAGTGCTCTGGTATGTGAGGAGCAATACAGAAAAAGAGGAAGGAAGAAAGAAAGCGATTGAGAGAGAGGGAGAATCAATAGTGTTTAGACAGAGAAGTGGAGTCTAAGTGTGTGATCAATAGAGAGCAGAGAGGAGAGATTAGCTGCTTTTCTCCCTCAAACTAACACTGACAAATTGGTGAATTGGTGTATCGGCCCTTGGGCTAAACGGATTGACCTGCTGTTTCCATGTTCTACCGTGTACTGTCAATAAAGATCTGTGTTCATTGTGAGTCTCAATGAAGAGAGTGAATGAAGCACCAGAGGAGAAGAAAAAGGGGGAAATGGAAGCAAGGGGATTGTTGAAGTGCAGTCCCAGGTGTACGTGATACACACAAAATGTCCTCACCTTCGTCTCATTAACACAAACTGTGCTTTCACACGTGCATCCTGTTATAAAACCATAATAACATCTCCAGGAAAATTAATGGAAAGACAGATTAAAAACTAAGTGAGGAGAAACGGGGCACTGGTGTAGCTATTTGCAACTCATAAATCATCCTGACACACCCCACGCGCATGCAGACACACACATAGACACACACGCATACACGTACTGTAATTAACCACAGGCTATTTACTCTCTCCTGCTGTAAATTAGACATGCAGACACAGTTATTACATTAGTGGAATCTGCCATGCAGAATGCTAACAGGAAGAGGAGGGGACACTCATCCGCACAACAAGCAGCTCATATAAACATAAACACACGCACACACACTTACATGTACACAAGAAAGAGGGTATGGAAGAATCATAGACTGACGGGAGTGAAAATGAAGCTGCAGCACAGAGAATAGGGGCCCCCAGCTCTTTGTTCCCTGCTGCATTTCATTATCTGAAACGCCAGCCAACACAGACAACACACACACACACACACACAGACACACGCAACGCACCTCCCCCCTTTCCCCAAAGCTGTCTGCCTCTACTTTATGCACACCACACACACACACAAAAAGAAAGGAAAATAGAGATACTGCGTCAGTGCCATTCATTGGCATCTGGACTCGGTCATGACAAGCGTGTCTGCATGGTCATCTTTAAATCAGCCAGTAAAGAAGCTGCTCTGAGTTGACTCAGAGAAAAGAACAACATCATAAAAACCATTTTAGCCACAACAATAGGAGATGAAGCCTTGATTGAAGCAAATATTGATACTCTGTCTGGTGTCACTTGTCTCTGTTTGGTTCATATGGAGTTTTCATTTTTTCTGGCAGTCACTCCGTGTGCATCCTCTTGTTTCCCCTGCCTCCCTCACCCCTCTCTGTCCCTGTTTTCCCACGGTGATCGATAGCTCATTACAATCATTGACTGCGGCTCATCAGCACCTGTTAAAGTCTGGAGAGATGGAAAAGGTGCATGCGCATCCAGGGGTACAGTATTGTGTTTTATGCTCCAAGCTTCCTAATAAATATGAAAAATTAGCTTGAGGTGAAGTTTTACACTTAAAAGCTGGTTTTCTGCACATCCACTTCTGCAGGTGTCTAGTTTGTCATTGCTTTATGGTCCGTGGTCTTCGGGAACATCTTATTATGCAACTCACGTGAGTACCATGGTTTGTTGCTATGGTGATTGCCCAGGGAGCCAGAGTATTATAGGTGTTTATCCTAGACAAGAGAAGGCTCTGTGTATCAGGACATGCTTCGATTTACCACATTGTTTGGACCACACATTAAGATCAACAGTCACAGGACACAAGAGGAAACACAACATAGTCAAGTGCAAATAGAAATTTTTATTCTTAAAAAAGAATACTTGTTTGAACACAATAGTTAGTTTAACACTTTGACTTAATTTGTTTTTGGCCTGGGTACATTAACTAAAAAAAAGGAGCAAACAGACAAGAAATAAAGCCCAGGAACAGTATTAGAAACTACAAGACACGGTTAAATGCAAGCAGAAATGTGCAAAAATAAATAATCCCCCATGGACTCATTCACAGGATGGGGTCTAGGAAAATAGGAAAATTGCATAAAAGTGTGAATTTTGGGGGGAAAGTGGGTATAAATAGATTGAATACAAAAGTGAGTTGAATAAAGGAGAAGTCTCTCACTCCATGCATAAATTACACACATCATTTACATATTCATTATGTTTTGTGTTATAATGAGAGTATTTGCTTAATAGCTCCACCATCACTGGCAGCTTTTGTTTGACACAAGAGAATTTAGAGTGGGAGCAGAGAAGAAGAAAGATAAACAAAGGATTGTGGGTCATCTTGGTAAAGTGGGTGAGGTCAATGGTGCACAATCAATTTTTACTGATAATCGCATCAATCATTTTGCCGTACAGTGTGAGTGTGAACAAGCACAACCTGCTCAAGGCTCTCAGAGACGTGAAATGAAGCACACATCGATGGGGGTGGGGGCGTAAAGTTAATTAAAACAACACAGCATTCTCCAAACTCAGGGCTCGCTTCGTTCTTCTTCTCTTGTCTCCGTGGAATAAGTAACTGCTGCTGTAATTACCTACAGGACAGTCACAGAGATCATTCCTTCAGCTGCTAAAATAGTCCTCCAAATGACACTGAAGGCTGGCAAACTGTGCTGAGCCTTCAGGAAAAAACCTGTATATTGCTTCATTGAAATGATGTTTGGTGTTTACGTAATAGTGCGTATAAACTAATGAAGTAAAGAATTTAGAACGTGAATAAGTAAAATTAGAGGAGGAAAGAGGGATGGGAATGTAGACACAGGGGGAAGGGCAATGGAAAAATGAGCTACAAATGAGAGCGATGGTGGTGGCAGGTTGGCACAGTGCCATCCAGTCAGGACTTAAGCAGGGGCGGGCATGGGCACGGGCTAAGGGGCGAGGAGAATAAAAGTGAAAGAGGAAGCGAAACAGACTTCCATACCGCTACTTTGGTGCCACCCTGGCACAGCCGTAATGGGGCATCGTGAACACAAGACTGGGCAAAGAAAAGGAAGACATGAGAAGACCTGAGTATAACGGAGCTTAAAACAAAGTTTCCAGCTCATAGAAGATAAGTCACTTGTATATAAATGAAAATCTTGATGATGGAACTAGATGATGCTCTTTTACAGACAACGTGACCATCAGCCATTTGACAAACAGTGGATTCAGAAAATACTACGATCTTTTTTGACTTTTTGCTCTTTCTGTCTGCCAGCCGCAGAGTGCCAGCCAGTGGGCAGCATGCCAGTTCGTACTCGTGGCATGCTCAACGCGATCACAGCAGATGGCAGAGAATTGTTTTAGTCAAAGACAAAAGAACTCACCTCGAAGGATTTTCTTCCAGTCGTCGTTTTGTTTGCTCGGACAAAGCCAAGAAGAAGTGCCCGCGCAACGATTTGTCAGCGATTGTGATGGCATCTGCCAACAGGCAGCATGGCACAGGAACAAAGATGGCATCCTGCCAAGGCAACGATAATATGCACATATGTAAACGGAAACATCTGTACGGTGAGCGGAACATTTCAGATGCGTCCAATATTTTTGGTGAAGACATCCCCTCAAGGGAGAGGCTGAAAACAGAGATGGCATCATGCCAAACGCGAATCGCGAGGCATTTACAAGCGTCATCAAAATCTGTTCAAAACTGCTGTCAATGGTAGCCTGAAACAGCAAGGAAATGTTACACTAAGAACCCAAAAATGCACAGCTAACGTGGCTGAAAACTTATTTCCTTGATGCCAACTCTGCTCTGTGCCAACTGCTACTCTGAAAGGAAGTTTATGGCTATTGTGACGAATAAGAAAGGGATTGTACCATTTTTTTTTTTTTTTTTACAATGGAGAATAAAGAATTCAGAGAAAAAAAATTAATGAGCAAAATAAGTAAAGGATGAAGAAGGAAAATGGGGAATTTTTGCTTAACGAAGAACAGTGGGAGTGGGAGGACAGAGATGATGAAAAGCCTCTTTCCTGCACTTGCACACCTGGGATATTCTTAAAGGGAAATCCCCTCAGACTGCTGTACGTGTTAAAGGGAATGTGTTGGCATCATATCCTGGGTGTCAAGCTGTGTGTCTCCATTGCCCATTCAGGGAGGGTGTTCGAGTCATCAGGGGTGGGCAACCGTCTGGGCATCTCATCTGCAGCTAATTAACAGCCACACACTAATTCTAACAGCCGATCATAATTAGTGATTTAATCGCTCGTCAACACTTTCCTCCCCCCTTAAATTGTGCCTCCGATTTGGACACGTGCGGATAAGCCAAGAACTGCTTGATGCCCCCCACCCCCTCCACGCTTCCTCGTCCTTCTTTCCTCCATCCTTGGCTCCAGACTCCAGTGGGATCTTAATTAAGCCGGAGCTTCATTATGCAAATGGAGTACAATAAACGACAGCAGAGGTGAAGCTGGATGCAGACCACAACGGAACAGTGGGAGGGGAGAGCTGGAAGTAAAAGAATGAGATGTAGAAAGCTACCAAAAATGTTTTTTTATTATTTTTTTTTAATGATGTTACTGCATTACGATAATTGTATATTGTTCTGACACAAGTGTTCTACAACGGCATGTTTTGTGAGAACCAACATCTCACTCTGTGATGCTACATTTCTGCTGCCATGGGGAAAACTTGTCTGAAATAACACTGGATAGTCAGAATGTCATCACATACAAAGAAAATTCTCAAGGGGATCGTGACGATGAACCCCTTAATATCACCAGTTGGCTGTTGTCGTGGATACAGAAAGATGGTAGAGAAAGGGAAAAAGAAAAGGAGGCAGACAGAAACACTGACAGTGGCAGCAGCATGGCAGCTAATGTCATCTCAGTTTAATCATCACGCAGGATCATGGGGTTCATGAAAATTCATTTGCATATCATTAAACGGAGAGGTTATTTGGTGTGGGCCGCCAAAATGGGATTGGAAGAAGGAAGGGGAGAGGGGAAAAAAAGGGAAAATGGAGGGGCTCGTTATTAAACTGCAATGTTTTATAGTCTGCCAGCCGATTCATTTAATTTGGACGTAATTAAAATGTGTCAGACTCAATCAATCATGCCAAGAGGGATACTATCAATGTATCAGTCTGAAAAAGAGACTAATCATTGGATATGTAGTTGGACAGTTTCCAATAACAGTGTGCTGCTTTATGAACTTGACAAATCTAAATTTTTTTATATATATTCTAAGTTGTCTATCAAACCAATTCTGTAACGTTTATATATTATGTCAAAACTGATCTCTGACAGGTGGTGATGTCACTGTGTATGTCAATAGGATATAATACTTCGCCTTTTCGGCCTATGCTTCAAGATGGCCATGTTGGGTGTTCATGCAGATGCCTGTGTGCCTTTCTCATTTGCATAAGTGATATAATTAGACCTCTCTTTTACATGCAGATCAGTTTGACAACATGGCAATCACTCTCACACACATACAGTCCCGCACACGTATATACTTACACAAGGCAGCACGTTTGCTGCCATGACCACCCTCATATCACAGAGAGTCTGTTGTCTGTGAGCAGAAAGTGTAAAGATTAACATAATCCAGCTAATAAGTGTGAGTAATATTCACAGAGTGACGCGTGGCGTACACTCTCCTGCTGATGCGTATTTGTATCTCATTATAGATGTAAAGTACTGTGGCCGCCAGTGGGGTGAGGAGAGGGGTGGGTGGGCAATGGGGTGGGGGGATGGAGAAGGGTCACAAAACATGGGCCTCAACAGTGAATGGTAAGTTTTCCTGTCCACTCTTTCAGGAATGAGCCTGTGTGATGTACAGTACCTGATTACCACGATGCCATGAATTTTTAAAGGAAGACTACTGCAATGTCGCAAAAAGAAATTACAGAAACTGATATTTCTGTTTTTAAAAGGCACAGTGTTACTTTTGCAGCAGAATGTAAGAATTATAAATAGTGTATTTGCGCTCGCAGGCTATTGCTCTGCAGCATGATTGATTAGGACGGTGTGACGACCATTAAAAAGTCATTTAAAAGATGGATAGGAACCACATTTCCAAATAAAAACCACTTTATACCTGATGAAGTGCTGAACAAACTCTTCCTCAAAGACATTTACTGATTACTATTGGGGTATGAGTGAGTATAACATGGGAAACTATGCATCATCTGTAGGAGACACCAGACCAATCGCCTGTCCACCTTGTCAGGCCGTGGGTGGTAAAGCCCATATTTTGTAACGCCACAATTTGAATTTTTTGAGTTAAAAGAAATCCATGGCTACTGGTTTATACCAAAAATTAATCTATTTGTGTACAAGAGGACACTGATATATAAATCAATGCCACAAACACTGATTAAAATATATTTGGTAGCACAGCATGGCTTTAGATGAAACCTTATCCTCTGAAGCAGAGGTGCATCTGAATGTGCGACTGCTTTCCAGCTCTGTCTCTTTAAACCCGGGGCTCCACCATGGCAGCATGCATTGGGATTCATGCATAAACATGAGCTGGCCTTTCAAGCTCTCTCCTCACATAACCAATCTAAATCTAAATGAGCCCCCACTACAGATACACCAGCAGGCAATGACATTACACCCCACTTCCCAGCCCCGGCCCAACCCCCTACTCTGCTACCCCAGCGACACATATACACCAGCAGGCAATAATTTCACGCCATCCCTCAAAGCCCCCCCATCCACCTACGCTTCACGCACACACACACTCGTACCCCTTTTTGCCGCAACCCCACCAGCTGCACAGTACTCATTTGATTAAGAGGGGAGGACAGGGAGAAGGAGAAATAGTGGGGGATCACTTTATCACGATGACTTCCTAAGATGGCTATCATCAGATACGGAGCTATCTCAAGCCCTCTTGTGTGTTCACTTTGCTATTGTTCTCCACATGTATCTGTTTTCTTTCTCCCAGTAACCAAAATCAGATTATAACAGGTTCATGGTAACATTTTCCAGTGTCGCATTTCTGTGAAGTGGTTAAATGAATAACTCGCCGGAAGAAAACAAGAAGCAGACTCTGGTTTGCTTGACTTGTTTGTGGCTCTGAAAGATCAACACGTTCCAGTGTTCTTTTAAGAAATTCCTCTGTATGAATTTGCCCCATCAACCATTGGAAAGTAATAAAATCTTCTCATCCAATCTAAGTTGCAGTCTTTGAAATGTTGAATATGAATATCTGTGTGTCTTAAATGTGCTGTAGTGTGCAATTTTCCACCTCTGAGTCGTAAAACACATTATCATCAGCAGCAGCAGGAGCAGCAATGTAATTCATCCGAGGTCGTTAATATTCATCATATCATTTAGTCACAAAGGAAACTCATCTGGCTGAATGTCACAGATGTAATTAATGAAGTGACCCCAGAGGTCATGGCGCTATTCACCCAATGCCTTCTACGCTCAGTTGTTAGACACATACACACACACAACTGCACACCAAATGCATTCCAGCCAGATGTATTCAACTAACAAACCTACAACTTGGAATATAAAATGCATATAAGAAACGGGCACTTTTGCATTGCAAAACACTGATAAAAACTTTTTTTTTTCCTAAGTAAAACCAAAGGGATGACACCAGAGCATGCACCAAAGCAGACTTTATTTAGCTCAGTGGAATATGGGGAGGGAAAGAAGGAGAAACACACAACAGCAGGGAAAAACTAGGGTAGGAAGAGTATAGAGACACAGTAAACCACTGGAGCCGGACATAAGGACAGGTGCACATCACAAGTATCTTTTTGGTCATCACTATGGCAACAACATATCCAGAAAAAAAAAGTTAAAAGAACCATTTTACCTACAGTAAGGAAAAGAGAGTCTTTTCACCATAAAATAACTCCAATACTGTATGTACATCTTACAGTCACTAAGATCAAGAGAATAAGATAAATTAAATTTGAAATTATTAGTGTAGAAAACAAAAACTGCCTTTGTGGTATTTGGAAAGCACATTTCTGTACAGAAGAAAGCTCATTGGTATTGTCGTAAACATTGGTTGGTTAAAGAACAAAACGTGCCAGAGTTAGTCAGTCCATATCCTTTGGAAACTTGGCTGTGATGTCAGTCAGTCAGCCAAGCTGTTTTCAGCTGGATTCCTGACTAGCGACATGGCAACACAGAAAGACACCATACCAGTGGAAGGTTTGGGGCTAAACTCCTTCAAATATCTATGCAATATATTCATGTGAATTTCAAAATTAATCCCAAAATAATGTCCTCTAAAACTGGAAGATTCAAAACATATTTTTAATCATATGAAAGACTTTTTTTTTAATTCTGAGTAAAGGTGTAGTTTAGGATACTGAAAAATAAACTTGATGGAATTAAGCCCCACATATCCATTAGTTTTTAAATAGAATAACAGAGGAGCAGTTTATCAACAGCATCACAGGTATCATTACAGTTTGTAGTCATTAAAGCCTAGTGGTAAAGCGATCAGAGCATGCATCTTTCTACGATATCATTAGAAACTACAGTACATTAGCAGCAAACTGGACATCCTTAAGGGCTTGAAGTTTAACACTATGGTATAAGAGAAAAATAAAATGCAACATTTTTCAAGAGAAGTAAAACTCTTCAACCGCTATATTACAGACTGCCATGGCTCTAGTTTGGGGTTTTGGTTACAGTCTCCAGTGTGCTTATGAGAGGCAGAAAACAGTAGCTTAGATACAGGGACTCCTTCCTTTAAAAACAGCATTACATCATCAAGTAAACAGTAGCGCTTATTTTTGTAGGTCATATGGTTAAAGTATTATCACGTCTTTGGATTTTTGTCTTAAAGCATTAATTATTGTTTAGCTATTATTGTTATATTATCATTATTACAGGTAGAATAAGGACTGGTAAATGAAAAGAGGAAAAACATTGTAGAGAAAAATTAAATGGGGGATAAGGGACAATAAATTAAGTGTACAAAAATAACATTGATGACATCCAAAGTTTTTCCTCAACTTAGCTGAGAAGCTCAATATATGTGAAGAAGAGAGCCATGTGTCAAACATCCAATGAAGTCTCGAGTCAACCATACAAAAGCTAAATACTGTACATTTACCCCTCACATTATTAAACACTTTAGTTTAATTTTTTTGTAACAATCAATCACTCAAAGGTGAAAAGCTCAGATCTTTCAAATACAGAGTTTTATGTAAAGCTTAGTTCAGTTTTTAACTAGGCCTCACTTGTTTAAAAAAACAGACAACTGTAGTATTTCAATCACATCTGAAATGGAGCCACATTGATCTGAGCATAAAAAGCTTTACATTACTCACATAACATTGGTCAGCCATTGGTATATTCAAATAGAATGGAAAGGCAGTAAGTCATCTTGCCTGAACATAGGAAAGCTGTCATAATCTTTTCAATATCATGACACTATTGTATTGAAGCAAGACAGTTTATGTCGATCCATAAGATTTATAATAAACTATTACTAAACACACACAATGTAAATTTGAGTTTGGTTAGTTTTCATTTACAGTATAGTGGTTGAGTGCTAAAAAAATAGTTTACCCCATTCAGGACAAACTGGCCTTTTATGTACTGTGCTATTTGGGCTGTTTTCCACTAAAGAAACATACAAGGAGTACATGTACAACAGAAGACTTATCATTGGCTTTTGAGTGGTGAAGCAGCCTTTTAGCACCAAAACAGTCTTATTGGTACTCAGCTTACCAATGCCAGCTGCAAATCCCACCCCTTCACCATACAGACGTCCGCTCTGCAGTTTTTCATTGAAAACAAACATGTTCAAACTAAATCAACAGACATGTAAAATTTTGGTTATGAGCTTTGGAATCTGAGACAGTCTTTACAAAAGCTCTATGCAAATACCCATATGTATTTCAAGGATATTATTCAGTTTTATTTTTTTCTTCATCTTCTTCTTCCATTCTTAACTGCTTTGTTTTTCTTCAAGTTTGTTTTGTGTTTTTTTTTT
>JARVGS010000002.1:23469282-23487390 GCA_031762315.1 Hypsolebias antenori
CAAGTTTGTTTTGTTTTTTTTTTTTTGGGGGGGGGGAGTTTTTTATTTACACTAAAATCTCTTTGACAGTTTATTTTCCAGCCTTACACAGACTGGGACTACATGCTACACAGCTAGTTATCTAGCACTGTCTGGTGGAGGGCCCACTTGGAGTCTGTCATGCAGACTGAGAGGTAGACTGCAGGTCTAGCTGGGCAGTGAGGTCACATACTTGGAGAATGGTCTTTGGCCTCTGTGGCATGTTTTTTTTATCAAGTTGGTGTTTGGTGTATTAAGATGTTTGAAGGAATAGGGAGAGGAGCTTGTTTTAACAAGAAAGGACAGACCAGAAAAAAGTTAAAGAACACGATGAAAAGAGGAAAGCTGTGCTAATGAGAACTTGGTTTCAGCTCTCCCTTAATAGCTGGAAGAGTTTCTCTTTGGGCCACTGTGGCTCTGCATCTTTGGGGTGTTCAGGTTATTGGTTTGGCAGCAAGTAGGCAGGGTATTTGTGGCCATGGACAGTAGTTGGAGGAAGAATTTTGGTTGGAGCGTTTCTGAAGGAAGCAGTCTGCCTTTCTATGCTCTGTCTCTCTCCACTGCACCTGCTGACAGATCAGCCTGCTCCCTTTCTGCAGAGTCGGAGGTCAGGCTCCGAGCCCTCTTCTCTTTAGCTCTGGCATTCTGGAACCACACCTGTAAGAAGTATTTATGTTACATATTATTATCTACTACCTTTGAAATGACTGTCATTCTTTAAAAATTGTTTAAATGTTTCTGACAATTACCTGTACCACACGGGAAGGCAGTCCCAGCTCATGGCCAAGTGTTTCACACTCATGGCGGCTGGGTGTGCGGTGATTCCTGTAGAAGTCTTTGAGCTGGAGTACCTGGAAGTGACTCATCTGTGTCCTTTGACGCTGCTGCTGTTGATGGTGGTGGTGCTGCTGAGTTTGTGACTCATTCCAGTCTGAGCTTTGATCCCCAGATATTTCAGGACTAGGCGAACTTTGATCAGCCATACTGGAACTCTCTTCATATGGGTAGTCCTCATCTTCTTCTTCATATTCATAATCCTCTTCTGAATTTTTTAAACTCGTGGATGAGGACAAAGAAGTCATTGAAGGCTTCACAGTTAACTCTTTGTTGGAGAGGCCATAGCCAGGGTTAGAGATAGAACTGGAGGAGATGGATGGACCTGGCAGCTCTATAGCAGATGGTGTCACCATCATGTTCTGCCCATTGGATCCATTAACTACTGATAAGTTGTAGCCTGCTCTTTCAGCCTCTGCCCAGTGGCGTGATCTTATATGGGCATCAAGTGCACTCTTTACCTTGAAGAGAGCTCTGCAGAATGGGCAGCGGAGGTGATTCAAGCCCAAGGTGAAACTGGTTCCTGGTCCTACTGACCGAAACTGTCCTTTTCTTTCTCTTGCACGCGTATTCTGAAACCAGACCTATGAGAGAAAAATGTTTGGTTTAACTTAACATAACAAATGAATCAAAGGAGTTTAATCTTGACATCATATTACCTGAACCACACGTCTTGTGAGGCCCACATCTCGTGCAATACTTTCAAGGACTCCTCTGGTGGGATTAGAGTCCAAGCTGTAGCGCTGATACAACACTTCGAGTTGTTCTGGGGTGATGGTAGTTCTTTGACGTTTATCTCGTCTATGCTCCTCTTCAACTTCCCTACTGCCCCGTTGACCTTCAAAACTAGTCTCTGATACATGTTTTGTACTCTGTTTCATGGGTGATAGAAAATTAAGGGTGTTATTTGAGTGTTCTGCTAATGTGCTTTTCATTTGCATGCTGGTCAAGTGTGAAATAATGGGATGTGTGGGATTAGGGGGAATCTGAGACATAGCCCCTGAAAGCAATTGGCTGGCCATTATGGTGTGATTTGGATGAAGCATCATGTAAGGCAAGGGTCGATCTGTGAAGCCGGAGTGAAAGAGTTGTACCTGGGACTGAGCAGCTAGAAGGTGTCTGGTTTGATGCTCTTGCCATAACTGGAATGTTGGCAAAGATACTGGGCAGAGACCACACTGGAAATGAGCCTGGACTTTGAGCTGTTGCTGGGTTTCATTGGAGGGGCAAGCTGTGGCATCTGGCAAGCCAGTGTGGTTTGTTTCCAACTCTGGGGGAGAGAGTGAGCTAGGTAATGGATCAGCAACTTTTTCACAAGGTTCATAGTCAGAACCGTGTGTATTCTCCTGGTTTGAATGAGACATAGGTGAGACGGGGAGTGTTGTTTTTGGTGATGAGGAAGCAGCAAGGGTTTTAGGTTTCTCTGGAGGAATTTCAGGTTGCAGACCAGGTTCTGTTTTAATAGGCTGAGCAGTTTCTTTCTGTTGGATGTCTGCATCTAAAATTTTGTTTTGAGCATGAGCAGTAGCCTGATGAGAGGTTAATACAGCTTCCGGTTTCCTCACAGTAGCTGTTTTCTCACTTTTGGTCACTAGAAGCTCATTTTCTGAGTGATAAGTGGAAGAATCAAGGGCAGGTGAATCAGGGTGAGTGTAATACTCATAAGTCAAATCCATGGAGTTTTCATTCTGAGAGTCCCCTTGTCCTTCATCCTCATAGCTGTTATCCTGATTATCAACATCAGTCTTGTAAGAGCCATTTCTCTGTTTGTTGATGTTGTCAAGTTGGCTCTTCCCATCTGATCCATCCTCTGCTCCCCTGTCTTGATTTTTACGGGCTCTCTGTCGTGCATTTTGGAACCATACAACAATGACTCTATTAGGAAGTGACAACAGAGCAGACAACTTGTCATATTCTTCCTCTCTGGGGTATGGAGTGGCCTCAAACACCCCCTGCAGAGTTTCAAGCTGTTGCTCTGTGAAACGGGTCCGAGAAGATCGTCTGCCCCTGTGGTGCTCTCCTGTTGGCTGTGGTTGTGAGGTGGTGTTGGCTGACAGGCCTGGGGACAGTGAACAAGGGGAAAGTGACAAACACTGTTTTTTTGTTACATCATCTCTGGATTCATCCAGGGCTGTAGTTGGCGGATTATTAAAATTGTATGGGGAATCCTTGTCTCGTTGGCGCTCTTTAAATAGTGTGTTGCGGAACCAGTGTTTAATTACTTTCTGAGGCAGCCCAGACAGAGCAGACATCTTGTTGATCTCTTCATCGCTTGGAAGACTACTTATATCGAAGTGTTTTTTTAGAACAGACAGCTGCTCTTCAGAGATTCTTGTTCGAGTTCTTTTACCTTGCTGTTGTTCAGGTGTGGTTGGACTGATTTGGCTTTGCTGTCCTGTTTGCATGGTTTGGGATGATTGACTCAGCAAAGCAGGATTGGGATGAGGTGGATGACTTGACAAAACTGGGCTGGGCTGTGGCTGCTGAGCAAGCAAACCTGGACTAAGTTGTGGCTGTTGTCCAAGAAGTGCTGGGTTAAACTGAGACTGGTACAGTTTTGCCAGTTCAGGGTTCACACTTGAATCTAGCCAAGGTTGAGTCTGAAGAGCCATAGACTGCATCACAACAGGAGAGAGAAGTGGCAACTCCATGGGAAATGAGATTGGTGGAAGTGGAAGCTTTGGTATGGTTAATGGGGGTAAGGGAAGCTGAGGCAAGGACAGGGGGAGCATAGGTATTTTAGGTAAAGGAAGAGGTATGGGAGTTTTAGTTTGAGAAGTAGCTGTCACAGGTGTGCCTGGAATAGATGCCTCCTGTTGTTGAGATTCTTGTGGTGGAGAAGGGGAAGAAGAAGAATCCACAGGAGCTGTTGTTTGCAGGTCTTTAATTGTATCACTTAATTTATTCATGGGATCTGAATCTGACAGTATAGGTGGAGATTCTGTATTTTTCACCCGAGACTTTTCTGACTCTGTTGTGGCATCTGGCTCTGTGGATGTGCCTGTGGTTGGAGCTACATTAGAAGCTTGGTTAGACACGGTTGAGTTCTCTTCAGATTTAGGCTCAGAAATGGGGTACATTTGATCATATTGGAGTCTATATTCCTTGGAAAACTTCTCCAGTGCAGCAGTGGGAAACAGCACTCTATGAATATATTCCTGGTGACTTTTTAAAATCAAAGCATCTGAGAAAAACTTGCCACAGTCGCTACACTTTTGTCCCGCCTCACAGCATTTTTTCTTTTTGTTTCCAGATGCCTCATCTTCTGTCTCTTTTTTCTCTTCATTGCTTCCATTGCCTTCTACTCCTTTACTATTGTTGTTACAATCTTCTAACATTTCTTTCTGTAATTGACAAAATTCTCTTTCTTTTTCTGGGGGAACCTCTGTCTTACAGACACTATAAGCAGATGATATTATTTGAGTTGCTACTTGCTGCTGGTGTCTGTGTCTACTTTGTATATGCTGCAGAGCCAACTCGTAGCCATAACTCTGAAGCAGAGCTCTGAGAGGCTCCCCATTTACAGCAGCATAGGGCACTCTAGGAGGAGGACATCGTAATCCAAGAAGATTTGATGAGGAAGAAAGGTCTTCTCTTTTTTTATTCTCATCTTTTTCTGTACTAATGTGTGTATTTTCTTTTTTCTCCTCATGGCTAGAAACACAATGCTCTCTTTCCATCTGATGGCTTGACAATCTACTGCAAACTACAACTTTGTCTTCACTTTGTGAATAATCAGTTGGCTGGCTAACAGTCAAACAAGAACTTTGTTTCTGGTTTTCTTTTTCATATGAATAGGTCTCTTTCGTAGATTCTGCCTTCACCGGTTCTTTTGGAATGGGGTTAGAAGATACTAAGTGAACAAGTTCCGGTCCTTTTATAGTTAACTCTGAATTGAGCTTTACATCTCCTGACAAGTAAAATGGCAGAAGAAGTTGCTGTTGAAGAGAGAGCAAGTTGTCTGGTGCCAGTGAGAAGTGCTGTTTAAGAAGATTATCTGGTCCTAAGTGATGATTCTGAATAGCCTGGGATTGGAGCAGTGCTGTTTGCTGTTGCAGTTGAACTTGTGCCTGGGCTAGCTGCTGTTGCTGTATTAACATTAGTTGATTTCTTGATGCTAGAAGCTCTGCTACTCTCTTTTTTGCCTGTTGGGAATCTATTTGGTCAGAGAAGGATGGCTGAGTCTCAGCTAATAAACCAGAACCTGCTAATGAAGAGGCTGAACAGCTTACTTCAACTAGTTTCTTGGAAACAGGCAAATTTATGGACATTTCTTCTCTGGTTGTAGCATCCTGTGTGGCAGATGTGGGGACTGACACAGGCAGAACTAAAGCTGATGAGGGATTCTGCTGAGCTGAGTTCTGGGCAGCACGAGCTCTAGTCTGATGAAGAACAGAGCGAAGATGTATATCCAAGGTAGAACTCTGACTGTAACCCACTCCACATAATCGGCAGCGGTAAGGTCTAGGATCTGGGCCACGTGGTGCCTCTGAAGCTGCAGTACTTCCCCCAGAGTCTTGCATGGCTCTTCTGGCCCGGTGGAGATGGGACACAGAATTGTAATGAACCAGAAGAATTGTTTTCTGAGTAAAGGATTCTGAACATATGGTGCATTTATAAGGCCTAGATGGATCCAGATAACGGTCCATTGTAGGGTTTGAGCTCTTTTTGACAACTGAGCTGGAACTAGGTTCTGATACAATCTCCTCTTGTGGCCCTTTCCCAGGCTCAGGTAAATCTTCCTCAGCTCTACCTGCTTCATAAAAAGCTTCCCTCTCTTTTATTTCAACTTCCTTTTGTTCCTCCGTCTCCTCCACGTCTGACATTTCTTCATCTATCTCCTCGTCATCTCCCTCTCCTGCTTCTTGACCCACCTGAGGTGATAAACTAAAATCTTGCTGAACTGAATGCTTGTTATGCTCCATGTATTGCACAGTTTGAGGTGGCAAGAGTGTATTCTGTCCCTGTGTGTTGTCCTGCTGTGAGTGCGTGTTTTGCATGTGTCTATGCAGGGCCTCTTGGCTACGACACTGTCTAGAACAAAGGGGACACTCTGTCGCCGCCCTCATGGCATGGTACTGCCAATGCAGCTGGAGCTTCTCCTGAGTAGGGAATGCCAAGCTGCACCTGCTACAACGAAACCGGTAACCATGACGATCAGAAGGAGGAGGGGGGTCACTGGGTGGGGAGCTGGGTGGAGAGGAGGGGGGTGTCTGAGTCGGGGACTGAGGAGCCACTGTGCCATTGGAAGGGTGAGTGGTGTTGTCTTCTAGGGGTGGGGTGAGAAGTGCTGTGACATCTTTGGGTGCGACTATGTCTGCCTCAGTTTTCTCCACTGAGATACCTGCAAGATGCACCAGAACAGTAACTGTGAAATTTAAATATTTTTACCACAAGTCAACAAGACAGTTTTTTTTTTTTTACTTGCTTACTAAGCTTAAAATAAGCAAGTAAATATTGGCTAGTTTTATCCAAATTTATTACCAACCTTTATTTTTATGTGAATCAATCGAGACAGTTGAATCTGCCGAATGGGAACAGTTTGCATTGTTATTCTTTGTTTTCTTTTTCTGAATATCATCAGGAAGCAAATCTGTCTGTAGCTGTAACTCTGATAAAGGCTGTGGTTGTTCCATGGAAGGTGTAACCTGAAAGAAAGAAAGAAAGAAAGAAAGAAAGAAAGAAAGAAAGAAAGAAAGAAAGAAAAAACAATTGTTTGTTACTGTTCTTTATTTTGTTTTTACCTGGTGTTCTCTTACAAGTTCGAAATAAAAGAAACAGCTGATGTTTCTGGGCTTTCTTTATCCAGCATTATGAATAAAATATATTTAATTCTATGGTGAAAGCAAGCAAACGACAGAGTGACTGTTCTTCCTTTATTGGTATTTTAAAAGATTAAAGGGTATTGTTATATTTTGCACCTGCCTGTACAGCAGTACAAGCAGCAAGGCACATCAATCTCTTAATAAGAATACACATGTGAATCTGCCCTTCATTTCCAACACCCTTCAACCTGCCTCAAGGGTTTAATAAAACTTTACTGAGCTGAATAATTAATTTATTTAAAATAAATCTTCATATAAAAAAAACTCCATTCCCGCAGCTTCAAGCTATGAGAGTAAATAGTATATCTATGCAAACAACTAGCCACCCTGAGGAAAGGACAGAGAGTCAAAGATGAGATTTACATGACAAGAGTCTTCTCTGTATAACAGCTTCATAGCAGCAAAAGAGAAGAACAACCACACACACACACACACACACACACACACTGCAGTGAAAACTGAAGGTCAGACTTAATCTAGAGACCGTAATTGGAAAGCAAGATACATAATGGCCATCATCACCTCAGTCTGAATTAATGAACCTCAATTACTATCAGAGAGAGTGAGGGAGGGGAATGAGTGGAAGGCGGGAGGATGGGGGGCAGGGGGGGGGTAAAGGGTGTAGAATATGAAAAAGAGAGAGAGCAGGCAGAGGGAGGAAGTATGGGGCAATGAACAAAAAACTGCTCTGGAGAAAGACAGTGAGCAAAGGGAGGGGTTAAGAAAATGAGAGAACTTGGGTTAGACAGAAGAGAAGGGGCAGGACAGAAATTGCAAAAAAAGGAGTGATAGGAGCAGCTGGGGGAGGGAGCAAAGGGGAGAAAGGGTGAAAAGCAGTCAGTGAAGTGGAGGGAAGAGAGCAAGAGACAAAGGCCACTTAGCATACAGGCCAGGGAGATGGAGGATGGTGATGTGGATAGATGACCGGTCATTGTTAGTTGGAGAGACACAGTAAAAAGCATAGGGGCCCCTTTTTAGCTTGACTGCACTTCTAGTAATAGAGGGCTACTTAAACATGCATTATAGAAAGACTGGCTTTTCTTACACTCACTCACTCAAACCTACTCTTTTTCCTCTCCAAAAGACGTGCATACACATACACACAGAATGCACGGCTGCATCAAAGATGATAGCGAGCAGCTACTTAAACATGCATTAAAAAAGCGCTGCCTTTCTCTCTGGTGCCTTCTTAATGGAATTGTCTCTCTACGTTTCACTCTTCCCCCATCCCCCATCGCTTTGCCTTTTCATTTTGTTTTACTTCCTGAAGAACGTTAATACAACAAATACACAGTTGCACACGCTTACTGCACTGATGAGCTTGTCCACACAGTCTTGTGCCACACTGTGCACATGTGTGAGATGCTGTCGAAGGTGTGTGCATGGGAGCTCGACCTGGCACAAGGGGCACTGGACACTCTAAACAAGAAAAGAGTGTTCATCAGTGTTGAATTGGTGAATAGGTTTGAATGCAGTACTGCATTTATTATATCACATTTTACTTTTACACAGTCACATTTAAATTAATCTACTGTTTCTCGGCTGCTCACCTGCTGGTTCTCAATTTGCTGGTGTGTTCTCAAACGTTTGGTTGAGTTGGAGTTATCCATTTCCCCACATCCAGGGGATGGACGCTTGACTGAGGACAATGACTCACTCTTTTTTCTTTCCTCTTCCTTTGTTTTGTCTTCAAGTGAAAAAAGTAAATACATATTTAAACCATTTTTTATCAGTGTAAAATATAATATTACTATAACATGAGTTTAGTGTTATGTTGCAGGATTTTTATAAGCTGCGTTACCTAGCTCCTCAGAAATCTTCTTATCCTCCAAGTTACTTGTGTCTTTGGTTGAGTCCAAAGGATCAGTGTTGGAAGTTTCCATATCCCCAATAAGCTCTCCTAGGACAAGACAAAATAAATAACTATAGTGTAGCATACAAACATAGTGGTTCATGCAGTATATTCTAACAAACTATCAGGCTAATTCTAGTCTATATTATACAATATATAACATCCTTCAAAAACATTAGTGTATTTGAATCACACTTCTTTCCTCTTGCTGGTTTCTATACACTATTGATCACTTATTGATTCCACATTAGATTCTCTCAAGAGGTGAAACGGAGGTAATATAGACTTACAACACACAAGTTAGTCTCAATAAATCTTAATTTGCAAACAATCACATCAAAGGATAGATTTAATTCACCAAAATGTTGACCTACTTGTTTTAACTGTTACATTCTTCACACACTCCAGACAACATTAATTCAGCATTATCATCATCATCTTGCACAATCTTTAGAGTTACGACCAGCCTCAACCTCCCACAGTCTTTGTCCAGGGAATTTGTATTAGTTCATTGATTAGCAGGTGCTAGTTAGCTGTTGTCAGGAGTGATTGGGGATATAACAAGGATGTGTATTGACTAATCACTTTGTTTGATCAATAGCCAAGCAACCCCCATTGCTCATTTTCTCCCTCTTTTCATCTTAATCCTCCATCTACTCTCTGTAGTCAGCAATCACATGGAACATGAAATCAAATATGCCCATGCAGTTTATATTCCCACCTTTTATGCCGCACAAGCTTTTTCTGATGGTGAAAATGGCAGCCAGCTCCTCTCCACCCATTGGTTGCAGCTGCAGTAGTCCTTCCCTCTGCTGATGGGCTGAGGTTTGGCTGTGTTTGAGTACTTGCAGTTTAGTTGAGGAGGAGTGGTTGCATAGAAGACAATGAAACAGCCACGAACCTCCATCAACCTCACCATCAAACTGCTGCAGGAACTGAAAGTGAGACAGATAGAAAGGAAGCTTAATGGCTGGATGTTAATCTCTAAATGTAGTATGAATACATTTTGTTTAATATACCGCTTGAGGGTTTGGAAGACAAGGATTTTGAAAATAACTGTTTCTTACTCTGTAAACCCGGGTGCTCGCCTCATGCTGTGAAGTTTGGGAATGCCCTTGTATCTTCTCTAAGCTGCTGGTCACAAAGTCACACAGGTTGCATCGCAGCTGGATGTGGTTCCCTTTAGCAATGAGGGCAGCTCCTTCCTGACCCCTGTCACCGCCCTCCTGGATGTGAGCAGCATGCTGGTAGCGGGTGCGGTGTCTGTCAGTCTGACAGTGCAAGGAGAAATTAGCCCTCAATGGGGTGGTGTAGCCACACAGTCTGCAGTGACAACCACCTGCAACAAGGGAGCACCACTCAGACTGTGGCAAGGAGCGGGGAGCATTCAAATGCTGCTCTACAGACTCTAAGCTGTCGGAGGAGAAACATGAGCAGACAAGGCATTGGAATACACCCTGGGAGAGGGGTCCCATAGGGGACAGAACTGGGGCAGGAGGAGGAGATGGAGAGGGGGAGGGTGATGGAGTTAGAGTTGACCCAAGGGTCACTGGTTGTTCTGGGACCTGTTGACTGGTCAGTCGTAGGTTCAGGGAAAGCTCGGCACCTAAAAAGGAATAAAACCAGCAAACAAATTGAATGCATTTGTAGCACCACTTCTTGTGTAAAAATATCTAGTACAATACTCACCTGTGTTTTGTAGGTGTTTAAGATGTGGGGTGAGACTCCTGCACTGAGACAGATAGTAACCCTGCTGGAGCCGTAGCATATTATGTGTGTGTTTCTCGCTGGTAGTGTGTATGCGCAGGTTGCGAGCAATGCTGGTCTCATAGTCACACACATCGCATCTCCACCGTTTACCATGAGAATGGGAGTGTACAGGTGGTGAAAGCTTAGTCGGCTGGGGAGTAGTTGTTGAAATAGAAAGTGGGATCTTGTTGTAAGGCTGCTCATCTGCTGAGTGACCATTAGAGGAACTGCTATTGTTGGTACCAAGAGAGGTGTGCATGTTACCATTTGCATGTCCCCCACTTTGAACATTGTTAAGGTGTTTGTCGGACTGCATATGTATGCTGAGGTTGCCTTTTGATGATGTAGCGTAGTCACACACCTCGCAGCGGTAGGGCTTGTAGCCACAGGCGTAGGTTTCACCTCGGGCCAATCGAGGATGGGGTTTCCCTGAACTGCAGTATGCACAGACACCTCGTGTTGCACCACCACAAACACACTTTGCTCCAGAGGCACTGCATGCACACTGACCCCCTGTCTCTGGGTGTTTCTCCTTCATGTGGACCTGTAGTGTGTGCTGAGACTTGTAATGCCAGTTGCACTTGGGGCATTTAAGAGTCTTACAAGAGTTGCGTGAGTGCATTATGGTCATATGACTAGTCAGTGAGTTAGGAGAGAGGTCTTGGTTGAGGTTTTTAGAGACAGCTTCTTTCTGTTCTCCTTCTTTGTCTTTTTCATCATCCACTGTATCTATCTGGCTGTCATTTGGTTCTGGAGCTTTGGCACCTTTTCCATTAGAAATGGAAGAATGAGGAACCTCTGTCAGCACGTCATCCTCAGCAGGTGTACTGGCAGGCTCCGTACCTGCCAGTGGAAAAGCCATAGAAGACTGCTGGGATCTAAAGCTCTGAGGAAACCCAGAAATCCAGCCCTGATCGCCCTTAATGTCTTTTACCTCTGTTTCGCTCAGCAGGGCAGAAGAGGAGGATGGACAACTGAAGTGCTTTGGAGAGATGGGAGAAAAAGGGAACAACTTTGGAGAGGAGGAAGAAGGGTGGGAGGGCTTTGGAGAGGCGGCTGTTTTGCTGTCGAGTGTGCCACTGGCCTTTGCAGTGCTGGAAGAAGAGCTGTAATGGCTCCGTTGAGGTAATAAAGAACATTTGGATTTGGTTTGACTTTGGTTTGAGATGGCCTTCTCCTCTTCCTTCTCCTCCTCACTTCTGCTGTCGAGAGGTGCTGGGAGGGCTCCTGTAAATGAAGCTTCTTCCACACCTACATGCATCCTCCCTTCTTTCCTTTGCCCCGACAGACATCCCTCAACAAAGTCCTCTTTCGTCCCATGCTTTAAATGCGCTGCATTCTCCTGTGTATGTCGGTCTCCTCCTTTCTGCTCACCTTCCTCTCCAGCCTGAGACCCTTCTGCGCCCACCTCCCTCTGCCGAGACAGGGTCAGGGGCTCTTTGGCAAGGGCCACATCTGAGGTACAAGAGGATGACCCCTGTTCAGGAATGACCGCCAGGGTCAGGAGAGGAAGAGATAAAGCCTGGGGACTGAGGTCAGCATCTCTCTCCTCTCCTCCCCCTCCATCCCCTCCTCCTCCCTCACCGGTGTCCATACCAGAGGCTACGGCTGCCACACATTACCAGCCCACCTGTGTATTTCAGATACAGAGAAAGAGAAGACAGACAGAAGACAGGAGAATAGAAGAGGAGAAAAAGAGAAAGAAGCACATCCATGAGTCATGTAAATAATATTACATAACAGTAAAAGCATTGATTATAGCCTTTGGATCGCATCTGTTCAATACAGTCTTCACAGTTCGCAATCCAGAGGCTGGTTACCCAGGGGTTGGGGTTAGCCCTTAATGGGAAAATCAATAGCATGAGAGCTAAACTGGGTAGAGGAATGCGGGTAAAGGCTACACAGGAGGTCTGCAATATTCCTCAGGGGATCGGATTAAATAAAGAACTGAATGCTTCAGAGCTAAAGGGCTTCTGCTAAATTGCCACACATGGATAAAAGAAGATAGGCAAACACTTTTTTAATCCAATGTCTCATTCTCTACATCATGAACATTGCACTAGTCAAGAGGCATTATAAGGCAACAGGATCCGCAATTGCACTTAGCAAACTATTTTTACAAAATTCCTGCAAACCCAAGCTTTGAAACAAAACCATAAAAGCCTATGCAAAAAAATTTAAAAATAAAAAAATTAATAAATCTGAATACTTGTGTGAATCTTCTAAAATATGTCTGGTAATTTAAACGTGTGGTCATTTTAAAAGGCTATTCATGTTTGTGGTGTTGCAGTGCATTTTAGTAAAAATGTTTAATACTGTGTTGCTCGTGTAAAATGATTTTTCCAACAAACAACTCATGCACATGAGCACTATGAAGCATTATAACACATAATCTCTGGAATGTCTCCTAAGCAAACATGCACAACACTAATAAGAGTTTAAAGAAACATGCATACTGTACAACCGCGCTGAGTCCGCCTTTTTATTGTCATGACATTTTATCATTGAATGACCAATTATTTTTATTCAAAGATTTTGAAACTAATTAAAACAATATTCCACAGACCTAAAATAAATTAGCTCGGGTTCCTGACTGGCAGGTGGATGCCATTTGACTCTACCGCTCAGTATGTGTGTCTCACAATCTCATTGCTGACCTTTTTTAATCAAGGAGAGACCTTAATCTACCCTTTTACCTTCTGCTTCAACCAACCCCCCTTCTTTCTCCTCCTTAAACACCTTCATCCCTCTCTTCTGTGGCCACCCCCACTCCCTTTTCTCTGCAGCTTGGAGATATATGGCTCATATTGACACACTGATAGTGCTTTAATGTACTGTGTTTATGTCACAGGCCACAGACCCTTGCTCACTGCAGCTGTCCACTGTCCTGCCAGAGAGTGCCGAGGGGCTGAGCCGAGCTGCCAGCAGCTGAGAACGGCCTCTAATCTGATAAAGATTTTCATTTACACTGCAATCAATAACCTGGGTCTATCGGCAATGTAACTATTTATACAAGCATTCCTGGCTCTCTATCGATCACAAGTGCGGGAAACCATCATTTAACGACGTGTGTGCATGTGTGTGTTAATGAGAGCTCATCCTTTTGTGCAACTGATTCTGATTATGTCAATTAGTCAAACTCAGAACACCTAAAATCCAGCATGCCCATTACAGGCTTTCCCCAGCTGGTATTATTAATGTGTATAACGTGTTTGTTATTGCAACCCAACGTCATGTATAAAATACATTCAAAATAGAAAAAAAAAAAGATTTCTAGATAGTGTGAGCTGGTGTGTTTGTGTGTCTCTATGTGTGTGTGTGTGGCATAGAAAGAAGAGGCAGGAGTGTGAGGGGGGATGAGAAGCAGACTGCGAAGAGTTGTGTGGCTTTACTTTAGGAAAACACCTTTTGTTGATTATCTTGGACACAAGCAGGAAAAGGACAATCTTTTTTCAAAGCAGCTGCTTTGCCAGAGGACCCAGTGGATCTACAGAACCTCCTCCAGTCTTAAGGTAACAGAAATATTCTACATTTTTTCCAGGACTATGGCAACGAGGTTTTGCTAGAATAAATAAAAAAAATAAATAAATAAACTGACCAGGCAGTGGTATGAAGAGTTCACCCCCCGTCCCTGTGTGTTTGTCAAGCCTCTGAGTGAGCGTCAGTTCTGCTTTTGTTTACAGTCGATCCAGCCCCACCGGAACACTTTACGACTCAGCTGAACCTGAGCGTCCAGGTGACTCACCGTAAGACAAGAAAAAGCTTTAATCCGTTAAGGACTAACAAACTGCGTTGATCTAACACCCCCCACCCTTCCTCACCCCCTCTCCTCCCCACCGCCGGCTCGGCTCGCTTCCTTCCAGCAGCTCCGCTAACGTCGTAAACAAACGGCACACTTACATTTCCGCAGCGACTCTGGCACAAAGCTCCGCGCGCCGAAACCTCCGCTAGTCCACAAAACAGTCGCGTGGAGTCTCCACTCATTCCTTACGAATGATTCCTTCTTTTTTCTTACGGAGCCAAGAAGAGGAAGAGGAGAAGAAGAAAAAAACGAGAGAGCGAGGAGGAGGATGAGAGGGAGCAGCGGGATCCAAGTTGTTACCAAACAACTGTGTAATTAAAGCTACATATAGGCTGTAGTAAACAGAAGGTGGGGGTGGGTGGGTGAGGGGGGGACGGAGGGGTCTGCGCGAGCTCCAGAGGTAGAATGAGTCCTGATCACTGTGGGAGGAAAAACACTTGGCTCTTTATTCCTGCTAATTAGTTTCCTTCAAAAAATGGCTGAGATCGCGCCTAGTGCGCATGTGCGTAATTGCGCAGTCGCCGCTAATTAGCCCGTTTGGATCAATAGGATTAGAGAGAGCGCAAGAGGCGGAGGGAGGGAGAGAGGGAGGGAGCTGAGACGCAGAGGAAGACGGAAAATGGAATATTAATAATCAAAAGTAGATTTTATTGCTGGTTTTATTGTTAAAATATTGAGAAAGGCTTTTTAGATGAAAAACTATAGGGAAGTCCTGGAAATTGCATGAAAATAAAGACAAATTTCAGATTTTTTTTTAATGAGATACATATCAAAACACTACAAATTAGGTCAAAATAAACAAACAACAAAAAAAAATTCGATTTAAAAAACGACAACATGTCAGACATCTTTAACAAAATGCGACAATAGGGAGGACTCCAACACTCGCAGGCACTGAAGGACCGGGTTCAGACTATCGGATTATTTAAAATGATCTTTGCTTTGGATTTCAAATGAAGCCACTATAATTATGGTTATTTCTTTATTTTATTTGAGTGTTTTCTTTCCATCGTCATTATAAAAGTTGGTGCCAAACCACAAAAAAAAAAAAAATCACGTTTTATATAAAATATCTAAAAACAAATAGTGAGCATTTAATTTTAGACTCTAAATAAGGGACTCCGTCCTTATTCTCTGTCTGGACTGAGATGAAAGGTGAATATTCTCTGGGTGGTTTAGCTGTTTGTCTTTGTGACTAAAGAAAAACAAATATGTGTGAAAAGCTAAAATAACGTGTCTGTTCTCGTGTCTGCCACCACAGAGGACCTTTAGTTTTTCCCCTTTGGCTTTGACCGTCCATCTTCACAACTCTGCCCTTTTGTTATGATAATACTATTGTGAATTTCAATCTGCCCATCGTCCATATTTACAAGGAGAAAGCTGCTTTTTCCCCCTTTCCTTTCCTTTTCTGCAAAAGCAAATAGTTACTCTAATTGAATTGTCAAAATTGTCACTTTTTAAATTTATGAATACTGTTATGTATGTAAAAGATGGAATATGATGTGAATATCCATTAATATTAAAGAATTTCCTAAAGAAGAATCAGATTAAAGCCTTGATCTGCGGTGTGCTTCCAACAGCTCATTTCTGCGTGAAACAACCGCAATACAACACCATATTATTTAAATCTCATAAATATTAATGCATTTTATTATGTATAGATTTTTTTTAACTCCATCATGACATGATTGCTTTTATTTTTCTTGCTTTGATTGGATGTTTTCCCTGCGTGCGGACGTGCGTCGAGACTCGGCAAAGATTCCTCCATCTCCTCATTAATGTTGCGCCAAATGATTTGTCTTTCGTTCTTGAAACATCCAATAAATATTTTACGATTCGACAACGTTTGAAGTGATGATGTGGCAGAGGCCTCTGTCGAAGACTGCAGGTTATCAGCACCATAAATCACTGGCTGCTCTGTGCGTCTTTACGCATGCACGGATTTTCTCTTGTTTTGGCTGCGGAGACAGTCGGAGACAATTAGTCATTTTAGGGACAAAAGACAGGGAGTGGGGACATGATTTGAACGTTAAAGTCCAGTCTGTGTGTGTATGACTTGTGTGAGTTCAAAGGTTTTGATTAAATAAACAGGAAATCAATATTAAATTTATCACGAAAGCTGGAGTTTTGTTTTGCTGCTCATTTGACACTTACTAATTTAGGGGTCGTTTGAGTTTCTCTAATTAAATAAAAATAAAAATGTCCAGCCACAGTCCAGAGACAAAATGAATTCAGGTGGTCCCTCTTCACGACTGGACAAAAAGAAAAAATCTTTATCAAGTAAAAAACTTTATCTGCACAATATTTTTTTGTCATTTTAGTTGTTCATGCTTTCTTAAATAACAAAATGTAAGCAAAATATGATACTGGATGCCTACAACCACTTTATTTGTTTGTTTGTACCTGTATGGAGACAGCTGAAGCAACAAGCCGAAGTGGTCAGAAGTTTCATAAAAGACTGTCTTTAAGCTGATCCATCACCCTGCTTGATCACCAGAACCTAATCTGGACAGTTTTTCTCTGAGCCTTTATCTTTACTGCAGTGTCTCACTCACATTTCCACCTAAACACCTTCTCCAAGATGCTCTGCTTGTCTGATTTCACCATATTTAGATTACAGCCAACCTAATCTAGGTTAGTCATGTGGCTCAAGCTCTTGTGCTTCAGAGGAGATTCAGACAAGTGCTTTGTTTATATTGAGTGAGCACCCACATTTCAATAAACTCGTTGAAACTGCATAGTCCAGAAAATATTTTTTATTTTTGATTTCATACCATTGCAATGAGTATCTAAGTGCCTTTAGCATATAAATTCACTCAATATTGCATTTACTGAATACGTATTATAATATTATATCAAATGGTTATAACCAGAAGAAAAAGTCAAGTGGATTTGAGCTCATGAATTGCATGCGTTTGCCAACGAAGAATAGAATAAATATGTTTTTGCCCTTTAAAATTTCAGCACACATCTGCGCAGTGATGCTCTTTGCGACTGTTGCAGTGGATTAATTTCCAGTGATAAATATTGTATTGTAATATTTTACTAATATTAAAGCTCGTGCGTTTACACGCGTTCTCCCTCTCTCGCTCTCTTCCAAACCTTTCATGCCCTCAGGTGGATGCCAGGAATTTGTTGTTTTCGCTGTATAATATATAGTTAGCCCTTCCACCAATTTACCCTGTCAGTGCTAATGGGGCAATTAACCATTGTGATACCCCCCAGGCAGAGGGAGAGCCAAAACCTTCCCAACTCCAAACTTGTCTTTATGACATTTATATGACAAAATGTGGGGGAAGCTGGGGACCCATCTGACACCTCGGAGAGTCCTTAATGTCACTCCCTCCCATGCACCCACCCCCTAACTGCCCGAGGTTATGGCACCGAGCTGAGACTGTAATACATCATGTACAGTAAGAGGCGCAGGCTGCATCCAGGATGGAGAAAACTTTGTGCTGCATCCACAGTGCTTCGGTGAAGCATCCCCAGCTCACTCACCGTGTCCGGCCTGCGTGGTTATAAATACCAACTTGTGTACACACAAACACAGTTAACATCATCCAACTTGACCTCTGGCTTCATTTAGGAGTCTGTAAGTCCTTTTGTCTGTGCTCACATTCCACCTGTCCTTTCTGCATCCCCAAGGAGGCAATAACCTCACTAGCAAGAGCTTCCCCTTGAGCCGTTGTCATAGTAACTTGTGGGCTGGTCGACATGACAACCCCACCATGGTCCAGAGATAGATGATAGGGCAGAAATGGGGAGGGAGCAGGCACATGGGGGATTTGCACCCCCTTTAATTTGGTTTGCCTGATTCTGATTTAAAATCTCTCCCTTTCTCTCTCTCTCTGAAGGTGAAGCACGTCCGCCATGAGCCTGCTTTACATTCATACAGGTATTTATAGGACGCAAACACTCGGTTCTGAGCATCAAACACAGACCTGCTCAGCTTCGAGGCATCCGAACAGATATTGCTGAGAAATAAATGTTAATTCTCATGTTTCAGTTTTTTTAATTCAGTGTAAAAA
>JARVGS010000002.1:23490655-23501280 GCA_031762315.1 Hypsolebias antenori
CTGTCTTGTAAACTTTTCCTTTGACCTTTGCTGACACCTTTTTGTCACAAATCACTCCTGAAACTTTTCTCCATCCAGAAATAAATTATACAATTGGCAGAAGAAGATTAAGATGGAGCAAGCTCAGGCTAAATCAGCATTTACACTATGATATTAAAGTGTTTCAGAAATTAAACAATAAAACATAAACTATTTGTAATGTTTCTCTTTAGAGCTGATCACATTGACCAATATTCGGGTGAACTTCACTCATCTCTTCACACTTGGCGACACTCAGCTGATCCGTAAACGCAGGAACCCACAGGAGAAGTATTACTACGCACTTTACAACATGGTGGTTCAGGGGAGCTGCTTCTGTAATGGACATGCCAGCCGGTGTGTTCCTGTGGACGGAGGACGAGGAGATGTGTTCACTCAGCCTGACATGGTACAAACTGTCACTAGTTTTGGCTTTTACATTAACTAATAGTGTTTTTAATATAATCTTGTGAACAATTGCATTTACTTTTATTTCTTCACGTTTTCATTCAGCACAAGTGACTGAATGCCTTCTTCCTGTAATGAGCCTCTTAACAAGCCAGGTCTAGCATTATCATGGAGAAAATGCTGACCTGACACACTACCAGTGGCAGGTTTGCATTTTACTCCTAGGCCTTTAAAGGTGTCTGGCCTGAATTTATCCACCATTTGATTACTGTTATTATGACACCATGGCTACCGAAACCATGGAGGTCACATGGCCTCCAAGAGGAATTATGGGTAAAATTTATATTCATTGTTAATCATTTCGGTTAGAGCGTCAGAGTCAGAGAGTCTTTATTGTCATTTGCACCACATGTGGTACATGTGAAGAAACAAAATTATGTACACAGGGTCCCAGTTACATCCAACAATAAAATGCAAAAGAAAACATTACTAAGATCTAAGATGTGAACTAAGAAAAACATCAACTAAAAATACACGAAGCACGAGCAGATGAACACATCAGCATGAAACAGATTTTTGTCGGCAGCAACATGAAACGGATCAGCAACATAAACAGATCATAAACAGATTGTCCAGTGGTTCACTAGATATTTTGCTAACAGAGTTGATTTCAGTCATTAATGGCAAAGTCTTAAAAGCATATCTCACTCGATTGGTTAGTAGTGCTCAGATTATTTGATGAGAATGACTCAGCTACTTTACCACACCAAATTTAAACTCCATATCGTTAAAAATTATTTTATTATTATTTTTTTTTGTGTGTGTGTGTGAAGGCCCCATAGTCATCTCTGCCATTTTGAATGGGATTGATTCCAAAAGTTAATCAGTCATAGACTTATGTCGGGTGATAAATTAAATCTGTCAACTGGTTCTTAAGATATTGGGCTAACAGTACAAACAAACAGTAAAGACCTTTTTTAACTAAGCCTTGTACTATAAGGGGCAGAACAGACACTGATTTGATTGCCCAAGTTCGTTTATAGTTGTGATGGATGTTTCTGCATATTCTGGATGTATTTAATAAAATAAATAAATAAATATGACCATGTACCATGTTGTTATTTTTGCTTCAGACGCCTTGGGAACTTGTGTTGTTTTCGAAGAGGTACCACGAAAAGGTGAGAGTCTGCAGCATTTTTTTTTTTTAAATATATCGTTTATACCCAAATGACTGTAGGTTTTTTTTTTTTTTCATTTGTTTGTTTGTTTGTAGGTGTTGTTTTGCTTAAAAAAAATTTAATGTGTCTGCAGGAAAAGCAAACAGTGGCCCAGACCTCAAATACATGTGCCACACTATGAAAAAACTGACAATGCAACGAATCTTCCTCACTGAGAAGAAAGATGGTGAAACAGTTACAGGTCAGAAAAAAAAATATTTCTACGTCTTCTAAAACTAATTGTTTTTAAGTGCAGCTTCTTCTTTGTGATATAAAGCAGATAATACAACATTTTTATTAATTGATTGATCCAACCTGTCTTTTTTCGTCAGCCTAACGATAAACCTAGCACCACATTGTTAAAAACCTAAAGTATGACCATTTATTTTGTTCCCACAGAAGAAGGTGATAGTCAACAGAAGGACACAACTCAGCTGTCTAAACAAAAAGAAAATGACAGCACACAAGTAGCGATAGAAGATAATATTGAAGATATGGAGGACTCAGCTGCTGAGATGTGAGGACCTTATAGATTATAACCTCTCAACATGAAGATAAGACATGTGCCTCTGTAAAAAGTTTCAAGGTCTGGTGTTTATAAATATATGCTGTTCAACAGCAATAATGAAGTACTAGTTGTTTCTTTAAAGCAAAAAATTCTGGAGAATATAGTGCTTTTTTTATTTGAGCTTCATATAAAATTACTTTTTTATTTTTACATAACTATTGAGAACATTATTATTGTAACTTATCTTATCATGGAAGGCTATTGCTATTTTCTAATAATGTTGGGGCTGAGATGAGGTAGAGGCAGGGCAGCCGACCTGGGACCAGAAAGTCGCGGTTAGACTCCCAGCCATTCCCACATGTCGTGGTGACCTAAAGGAACTTCACACAGCCTATTAGAATTTTTTGTAGCAATGGTTTATCATGAAAGGCTTGTTTGCATATCTTTTTATTTTTTATTTTATTTTTTTAAGAGTTGTTTTTGACCAGCTTGCTTTTTCTCATTTAAGAGATAAAAACTTGCAGATATTTGTTTAAAATCCAAACATATTTGCATCACTGGAACACTTATTGTTGTGTTTTTTTATTACGTAGTTTTATTTTTGTGTACCTGTACATTACTCCTGTGTTTGCTACTTTCACATTTTTAATAGAATTTCTGTTGTATGGTAGATTTTTATTTTATTTTTTGTTGTAAAAATGTAAACTCAGTATGTTTTATAAATAAATGTAGTTATTTTAAGTATCTTGTCCTTTCATATGTATTTAATAAGCTGTAAGATGAACAATTCTTCTCCATGGCATAGGGTTATGAATGAACTCGATGTTGGTGCCTTTGAGGACGTGGCGGTTCTCGGCCAATCCAATCAACGCTTGTCCTTAAATGTGGACCAATCAGATGGCGACATCACATTCCCCTCCTCGGAGCTTGATTGGTCAGTTATCGGTTTTTTTTCTTTCTTGCACAGGAAGTAGAAGGGTGTGTTTCCGAGGGGAGGGACTAAACCAAAAAAAAAAGCATCAACGACGAACTTCACTAGACACCGGCGAGTTTTCTTGACAAATTGCAGTGAAAATTCTACAAGTGCGAAGAAACGCTCGTCTAATTGAAGAGGTTTGAAATATATTTGTTTTGGTTACGAAATAGTTGCGTTGTTTGAGTTAACTCGGAAAAATTGTAGGACGGAGGATAGAAGTAGCGGTGCCGCGTTAGCCAGTCTGGGTCAACAGGACAGAAAATAACGGTCACAAATTGTTGTAAAGGTGCTTATATAAAACTAAAGACAGTGGGGTAAATTAAATTAACTCTACATCAACTGTTGAGTACAACTTTCGCTTTAAAGGTGTCGAGATAGCGGTGGCTAATTTTGTGACAAGTACGGAGGTTATTTTCTCCCAGACTGTTGTAAAATAACTTACCTGAAGTTAAATTGTTATTTCAGCTCGTTTGTTGTGTGTACAACCAAAAGTATGTGTACTGCAGGATGTTTTGATGCTATTCCAATAGTTAACATGTATACGGTAGGTAGAAGTAAATGTATACTGTATTTATTTGGATGTAGTTAAAGGTTTTAAAGTAATACATTTGAAGAGTTACTACTTTTTTTTAATCTATTCCGTCACTCACAGTTTGTGTCGTGGCACATTCTTAGAATGTTATTCATTTAATCTGGTTTTGCACCGCTTGCAGCAGTTTAAGTAAACTTTTAGATGTATCACTTTTCAAATAGTATCACAATATAGCAAAAATGATGTATTTATTAGTAAAACTATACCATTTTGTACAAATACATGAACATGCATATGTACATAAGATAGACATGTATAAAATGCAGCAAAAACATCTATAAAACTTTGGGTCTATCTAAAAGCCTTCGCATCGACTCTTTCACTCAAGTTTCTCTTTTCGTATTAAACAGACATTAAGTGTAGCCTTATTTGTTTGAGTTACTTGGATTGTGTCTGTTCTACAGTGATCTGTATTGCAAAATATCCCAAGTGTTAAAGGATTAGCAATAGCTGTGGTATTTGCTTGTAGTGGGAATACTCATCTTCACCGTCTTTAGTCTGTATTGATCCAGCTGTTTACATAAAGCTTTACAAGATAGGTTGTTGGACTCATATTTTTTTGCATCTTCTTTTTTAGGAATTTTTTTTTTATACAAACGTAAAATGGAGTTGCGGCCACTTGTCATGTGCTTTGCCCTCTGTGTGGTTTACGCCACCAGCAAACCCACAGAGAAGAAAGATCGCGTTCATCACGATGAACGTCTCAGTAACCTTGAGCACGATGATACCGATAACTTTGACTATGACCACGAGGCCTTTTTGGGCCAAGAAGAATCCAAGTCTTTTGACCAGCTCACACCAGAGGAGAGCAAAGAGAGGCTTGGGTAGGAACATCATCTTCACATTACCGGGATATTATTAGTCTAAAACTGATACTGTTTTTGGCTCTTTTTTTTTTGCTCTTAACCTTTGCTAGTCAAAATGAAATGTTGAATATGTTTTTGTGTGTGCAGAATGCTGGTTGAACGCATAGATGAAGATAAAGATGGCTACGTGAGTGCTGAGGAGATGAAAAAGTGGATTAAACATGCACAGAAGAAGTGGATCTATGACGACGTGGATCGACAGTGGAAGAGCCACGATTTGAACGGAGATGGGGTGGTGTCCTGGGAAGAGTACAAGAATGCCACATATGGATATGTTCTTGGTATGGCTGTAGACTATTTTTCTGTTTTGTTTCTGTTATATTTCTGTTGTTATCAATTGTGCAGATAACGCAGCTAAACTTTGACGTAGGCTTAAAATAATTATGACTTTGAACCAACAGATGAGACTGATCCTGAGGATGGTTTCAACTACAGACAAATGATGGCTCGTGATGAGAGGAGATTCAAAATGGCTGACCAAGACAATGATATGAAAGCCAACAAGGAAGAGTTCACAGCTTTCCTTCATCCTGAGGAGTACGACCACATGAAGGACATTGTCGTGTTAGTAAGTGACACACTCGGACTGATAACTTTACTAATATTTTTCATTGCTCAGCCAGTCTGTTTTTGTTTTTTCTGTAGGAAACTATGGAAGACATTGACAAGAATGGAGATGGTTTGATTGACCTGGATGAGTACATCGGTGAGATCCTACAGCATCAACAGTTTACAAAGAAAGTGTTTGTTCAAAGCCATATTTTCACCTCTCTCTTTATAATCTTGTTCTCCAGGTGACATGTACAACCAGGATGGAGACGCCTCAGAACCTGAATGGGTAAAGACGGAGAGGGAGCAGTTCACCGAGTTCAGAGATAAAAACAAAGATGGAAAGATGGATAAAGAGGAGACCAAAGACTGGATCCTGCCCATTGACTACGACCACGCTGAGGCCGAGGCCAAACACCTGGTCTATGAGTCAGATGCGGACAAGGTGCCTCCAACGTTTTAATTAGTTTCAGATTAACAAAGACTTTAACAATAATCGTTCTTGCATTGAATCAAATAGACGTATATAACTGTTCATCTAAGTTCATTTGCATGTGCATCAACAAGTGTGTAGTGCAAGGCTGAAAGATAACTGCTAAAGGAAACTTAATTACCTACAGGCAATGACACTGACAACTTCAAATATGCAACATAAACAGATCCTTTTTAATCTTCTTTTACTCGTCCTCTGTCAGGATGGCCGTCTAACCAAGGAAGAAATTGTTGATAAATACGACCTGTTCGTCGGCAGCCAGGTGACCGACTTCGGGGAGGCTTTGACTCGACATGATGAGTTCTAACTCCTCCACAGACTGTGCACTCATCCTGCGTTCCACCTGATGACTCGTCCCAACGGGCACCAAGTTAAGACAGGACGAGCCCACTTTTTTTCAACGCCACGAACAATAATTTATTTAATTTTGTTGATTGTGTCCCATCGTGCACACACTAACATTCTAACTACAGTACATGCTTGGCTGGTGTGTTTAGTAGCACCCGTGACTGGTTTTTATGTCTCCAGCCTCTGCTTCCACTTTATAGTATTTTCTATAGTAAACCTGGTAAAGAAAAAGCAGGTTTCCCTTTTTTTTTCTCCATTTGTTGCTTAAATGATGACTTTATGGAACAGTTTTGTCTTGCCATTAAACATTTTTATACAACTACAAAGTTTAAGCTATAGTCTTTAGAAGAGTTTAATGCACCATTTCTTTTTTGCAGTGCAACTGACTGTCATTTGTCCCTAACTACAATCAAGTTTTTTTTAACTCAGTTGTCCTTTATGTTTCAAGTTGGGATTGATAATAATGTTGTAATGCTGGATCTGGAGGGGGGTGGGTTCTAGAACAAAGAGTAGATCATAAAGTCAAGGGGCAATAAATACTAAAGTCTCAGTGCAATAAATCATAAGCGATGCTGTGCTGTATTTACTCTTGGTCCATGGGGACACAAACTTTGTGTCCTGCACAAGAGACAGTTTTCTTTTGTGATAGATGAAGGATTCTAGTTGAACTGAGACACCGTTTTAGATTGGATCACTTTGGTGTCTTAAACACCCAAAGACAAGTGTTTACCTCCAACTGATCCAATCTAAGACTAACCTTTAGTGACTGATGGGTTTGTACTCAAAGCTGCTTCTGTTTTTTATGTTTTTATTTGATCACCTCAGTAGTGTGTGCATGTGAGTTTATGTGTACATATGTTACATATATTTTGATAGCAGATTTTTATGTTTCGAGTTTCATTTGATTCAGCTGAACTAACTCACTTTTGTGCCAAGCAAAAAGTTTTAAACGTTTATTTTTGGGGGGTGGTGCAAAATACATTTTTTTTTCTTGTGGGGTGGGGGGGAACTTCCTTTCCCACCAATATCATCAGTACCATCATTTATAACCACTGTTATTAGTTTTGATGATAGCAGTACATCTTACGGTTTTGATTTTTTACAGGCTCACTGCAGCAACAAGCCTTTACTTGTGACTTTACTGTAAATAAGTTGTTGCTCTGCAGACTCTGCATACTGAGCACTTTTAACACCCACATCCTTTGTCACAGAACAAAATCTGAAAAAACAGATATCTGCTTTTGTTAAAAAAAATTGACTCAATAAATCATTCATAAATATTACTGTGAGCTCCAGTTTTTATCTGATTGTCTGTGTGTTTTATGGACAGCTTTTAAAACCATTTTGTACATGAGATTTAAAAAAAAAAAAAAAAAGCTAATGCTAACCTCAACAGACAAAAAGATGATTTGGCAGATAGTCCACTTCAACAAACAAAAATTAAATTGGAAATTTAAATTTGGACCCAGATAGTGGTTACACCCTTTAATTTTATATTTTTTGGTCTCGTTGCAGAGCAAAGGGGAGAAATTGGAACTACTTTCTGTTTGGTCGGTCTGTTTGTGTTGTGAGCTTAATAACTTAAAATAAGTATTGTACCAACTTTTATTTTGGTGTGTCTGCATGATCTAAATGTCACCATTAAAAATAGGTTGCCACATCAGAATTCAAGATGGCTGCTGCCATACAGACATACCAGAATATATCTTCACCCTCCTTGAATCCACATCTCCACTTGAATAACTTACACAAAAAACATGAAGGTTTACTCTGAAAAGTCCTTTTGCTGTGACCGCATAATGCTGCCACCGCCATGCTTTTCTGTAAAGGTATATTAAGGTGGATGGTGCAAATGTTTGAGGGCAATCAATATTCTTCCTAGTCAAATGACTGCCAGAGCAACACTTGGCATAAGGGGAAAAAAAAACATTAAACATACTTTAGGATGACTTTGCCAAAGATGAGACTGTAATTCAAATTAAATTCTGATAAAAAGAATGATGTACTTTAATAAAACTCATCCATCTTGAACAGGATGGAGCAGTTTCTGTATAAGACATACCTCAAGCAATTTACTACTGTAATTGCTGCAAATGTGGGGAGAGGAATGTTAATGAAAGCTGTACAAAATTCAGTTTTACTTTTGCGTTTGGCCAGAAGATAAATGAAAACTTTCTCAAAGTTATATGTACCTTTATAATACCTGCAGTAGTTCTGCCCAAACTTTTTAGCTGCACCAAATAAAAATGAATGACGCTTGTGACCTTGACTAAAACTGTCTGAACTGTACAAACCCTGATAATACGCCAGCTTCATAACGGCACAACTAAAACACAAAAAGCCCAACAATCTATTATCCTATTTATTTATGATTATTGCTATTATTTTGTAACAGTTTGATTTCTAAGCATCATCTTAAGACTTACACCCTTCAGAGTTTCACAGCCCACAGTGAGGGCCAACCCCCAATGTCGGAACCACTGACATGTAAACTTAATTAAACTTTATGAATCATTTTTTGTCCCATCATACAGCATTCATTATGAAACCTTTCATTCTTTTAACGCTAATGGAATCCAAATGAAATAAAAACTCTTTGCTCATCATTTGATTCAACATTAGTTTTACTCAAATTCAAGGAAAGCAAAGAAAAATACAACTAAACTTGAGGCAGATTGTATACATATTTATTACGTGAGAGTTTTGAACACAGCCTTCACCTTGCAGCATTTTTGGCTGCAGTTATCAGTGTGAAGTTAACTCCTTATCACATCAGTTGAACATAAACTCTGACATCAGTAAACTTGGTGCTGCTATAACTGTGATGCTTCATTCTTAAAAAAAACAAACATCGCTTATGGAGGAGTTGACCTTATAAAGACATTTCAGCTGTGTTCAGTTTTATTTTTTTTTTCTCCAGACTAACGTGGAATAAATGGTGTAATACTGCATATATTTGTTATGATTGTTACGAGTGTTGCTGAACACCTATGTACATGATCATATTGTGGTATCCTTCATATGTGGATTGTGTGTGCATACTGTCTTCGTTCATGTCTGCAGAGTCAGGGCAGTGTTATGTTCTTGCTCGATGGTGTGTCTGCTCTTCGTCTTCATCTTACAGACTCCACCGTCTGTCGTCTACCCACACGCTCTCATTGCCTGTGATATCATAGTGACATCATTTACGAAATGTGATCAGAACGGGATTACACAGAGCAAGAATTCTCAGCAGCTCTTCTTCATCCGAGTCCAACTCACCCTCATTGTTCTTGTCTGCATCTTCACCTCCATGAGACTCGTCCTTCTCTCCCGCTCTACAGCTCT
The DNA here is from genome assembly GCA_031762315.1 of Hypsolebias antenori. Classification (NCBI taxonomy): domain Eukaryota; kingdom Metazoa; phylum Chordata; class Actinopteri; order Cyprinodontiformes; family Rivulidae; genus Hypsolebias; species Hypsolebias antenori. Next base: position 23,499,958 of record JARVGS010000002.1, read on the forward strand.
CTTGGTTGTTTCCTGAGTCAGCCAAAGGCCCGCTGTCCTGTGGACTGTCATTGTCTTCTGTCCCACCTTCAGACTCTGATGGTTCTGAATGGTCCAGACATGTGGAGGGTTGGTTTGCCTCTGTGTTTGGAGTCTCTGCCCTTTGCACTGGTGTTTCTGGAGGAGTATCAGTGGGAGATGTGTCTATGTGCACCAAAGTGGCTTTTAAAGGGCTTTGGTCTGGGGTGAGAGGAGGTGTACCTGTCTGTGTGAGGAAAGATGAGGGCAGTAATGGTGAATATGGTGGCGTTCTCACATAGACCTTCAGGACTCGTCTGTCTGTTTCTTCTGAAGCCATTTGGCTGCATTTTGTGCCAGATGGAGAAGAGTGGCTGGGGTGTGGTTCACTGGCATCATCAAAGCTGATTGTTTGCAAATCTGGGTCACTGAAAGGTGCAGGTTCAGTGTTATCACTGGTTGAAGGACCAAAGCTGATGTCAGCTTGTATCTCACAAGCGTCTGGGATCACATCACATGATGAACCAGGACTTTCTTTGCGTGACGCATCATCTTGAGTCAAAGATACGGGGCTCAGTTCCTCCTTGGCTAGTGGAAAGGTGGGTGAGGTAGAGGAGGTTTTAGTTGGTGTAGAGGCCTTGTTATTGAGAATCACAGGGCTGCACACACTTTCAGCAGGAACAAAAATGGCGTCAGAAGCAGCAGTCGTTTGTTGTGGAGTGGGTTCTTGATCGACGGGGATGTTTTGTGTGGGGTAAATGTCTGATGCGTCTGGGAAGCTGAAGGAAAGATTGACGGTGCCATAGTCTTCATTCTTGTAAGGGATCTCCTCCATCTTTGGCATAGCACTACGGTGACTCGCCTTAGGAGGAACCATGAGGGAAAAATCCTTGATTAGTTTGTGTCATTGAGTTATTGGCAGTGGCTGAATGTTTTGGAGGTATTACTATGATAAACAGCAGAATGAAAAGGAAAGGCATATATGAACGATGATCAGCTTCGATCAACAACTCACCATCTGAAACCACTTTAAATTCTGTAGAAGAACATAAAACAATATTTCAGAACATACTAATAAATGCAATGAAACTATGCTATTTACATATGTGACGAAAACGGAAAAACCTGAATGTCGACTGTTTACAGCACATCTGACTCCATATTAAACTCTCATACACAAGATGCTCATCACTGCCTTCATCAAAGTTGGTGTTCAGCCCCTCCAAAAAAATAAGAATAAAAAAAAAATATATATATATATATACTGTATATATATATATATATATATATATATATATATATATAATTTATTCTTTATTTATAAAG
>JARVGS010000002.1:23510766-23520792 GCA_031762315.1 Hypsolebias antenori
CCCCCCCCATTTAATTGTTCAGACGAATGAGTCATGGATGAGGTTTTGTTTGGTAGGAGGAGTGGAGAGATCTTTGTTCAGATCAGCTCTGCGTGGTGTTTGTGCATTCATTCATTCATTGGGAAACATCTGGGTCTTCCCAGCACAATACATCATCAAGACATGGGGGCACATGTGGGTCTTTTTGTGCAAAGGGTTCTGAAGTTAAAAAAGAGGGGGGAGGGGGGGGGGGTGAACAGTGGGATGTTTCCAACAGCAGTGAAATGTGGCTGTATTTCTCACCCACCCCCTGGTTTCTCTGTCTGTTGCGTGTATTTCTGGCTGCTCCAGCAAAGCTCCCCTCCAGTCTCCAGACCAGGTTTTAGCTGATTACGAGATGAGGGTCTCACAAAAAAGAGGGGGGGCATAGAAGCAAAGGAAAAAAAAAAATTCACTTAAAATTCTTGAGAGAAAGAAGCAGAGAGAGGAGTTGGTTACCTCCTGCACACTGAACACTTTTTGATTTTACAGGCATGTCTTTCCCCCTCATTAAAAACTCAGCTTATTTTTTATAATGATTGTAAATGGGTTTGAATTTATAGTGAATTGTGAACCCACGGCCCCTGAGGGGGACTTATAAGTCAGTGACTGCAGAGAAGTGGCGCCCTGCCTGCATCCAGATGTTTTATGTTTCCCCCTGTGGGCTCTTTGGAGAAGTCTGTTTGTCTGAGGAGGAGTAGTGAAATGCTGAGAAATACTGAGGTTACAGTCCAGATCGCACTAAAAGGACTACAAATGCTGTGATTTCTGCATAAATTGTTTGGATTTTTGTTGCTCCTGGAGAATGGAGCTGAGGACGGTGCTGCTGCTGCTGCTCAAGTTGCATTTGCTGTGGATCTTTGGGATGTCTCTGCACGCTCACGCTGCTCCAAACCCAGAGAACGGTGAGAGCCCGAGACAGTTTTACATCATAAATGTGGAAAATCAGATTTAGGCCGGAGTTTATTTTTAATCAATAGTTTTGTGATGGCCTCTAAAGTACTTTTTTTTTTATTTAAAACTAAATTTGGTCTACATATTTCACATATAGAGAGGATACTTTAGTCTCTGAAGTGTCACAATTATGACTACAATGTGAAATAATGTTATTTTACCTTTACTGTGAAGTTTTATACAGATAGTGACAATTTACAGTAAAATCAATGGATGTGAATGAGGTTTTCATTTATTGTAACATTTTAAAACTTTTTTAGTCACAACTTAGTTATTTCTGTCAGATAAATTAACGCTTTGCTTTGCCATCGTTGTCTTGTGATTCACAAATCAGCCATAACATTATGACCGCAGTGAATCATGCATTTCATATTTTTATAATTCAATGTTCTGCTGGGAAAATGTGTCTGCATGTTACGTTGATATTTTCTCAGTCTTTATTGCTTTTCATTAGCCTCCTGTCAATTTCTAGATTGAAACTGTACATTTTATAAAATGTCAAACGGTGGTTCAGTTGATAGAGCTGTTACCTCTCAGTGAGAAGGTCACCGGATCAAATCCCGGCTGGGTCTTCTCTGGGTGGAGTTTGCATGTTCTTTCCGTGCATGTGTGGGTTTTCTCCAGGTATTCCTGTTTCCTCCCACTGTCCAAAAACATGCATGTTAGACTGATTGGTAACTCTAAATTGTCTCTAGGTGGGAGTGAGAGAGTGAATGGTCTCGTTTGTCTCTATGTGTCCCTGTGATTGACTGGAGACCTGTGCAGGGTGTCCCCCACCTCTCTCACAGTGACTGCTGGATATGGGCACCAGTGACCCCATGACCCAGAAAAGAAGCAGATGGGTAATCTGGCTCCATGTCCTAACATCTGCTCATCAGTAACAACACTCGGTCTATCAGTCTCTGTTTGATGCTCCAAGACCCAGAACGAAGCATATAAGAACCTATGTACTGTGATGCATTTTGTTTTTATCAAATCTTCGTTCTTTTTTGTCATTACATTTTATTTCATATTTTTACTTCACTGTATTTAAATATTTTGGGTGACTAAAATGTGAAACACATTGGTCAACTTCATTTACATGGCATGACCTCTGCAGACCTAAAACGCTCCCTGCAAGGTAACACAACTCCTCTAGAAATGTTTACTTGGCCTCCAAACTCTACTAATTGAGGCCAAGAAACCAAATATGTAGAACAATCCCACAATCCCAGGCGGTTTTGTTTACATCAATTTCCGACTCACCCCCAGATTGTCAGCCTGATTGGTGCATGGTGTTTTAAACAAAAACGGAGACTACTGAGTATTAAGGTTTTGACTTTTCTGTGTAACAAACAACGTTTTTAAATCATACACGTGGTTTTCTACTTGCACATCTTGTCAACTGAAAAAAAAAATTAATCAGAACATTCATTTTAGCTTTTCTCCCCCACAGTTAAATGTTTGCTGCAGTTTATGAGAAGCAGGTTGTTCAGAAGGTTTAAGATTTGTGAGGCCAACACAAGAAGTGACTGACAATTATTTTAGTTCTCTGAGCTCTTCTTAAGAATTGATGCTTTGAGCAAAACCCAGCGGGGTCATCATCATGCCATCATGCTGTATGAATGTTTTTTGTTTTACTCTGTTTTCATCTCTTTTCCAGTAATTGACCTTTTAGCGGCCCTAAACGTATCCCAGCACAGAAGTGGTGTGTCCAGGCTGCAGACTCCCAACAGCACAATGTATAAAATCCGTCCCAGAGCAGCTCACCTGATCCTCCCTCAGGAATATTCCCGTTACCTTCACTCCAGCTTTCAGGGCAGCATCGGGGTGCATTTGGTGGGACGTCAGGCACAGAGATCCAGTGCCACCATTTTCTCTCTCTCCTCTACATCCTCACCCATCCTCCAGATCATCTCCTCTTCCCTCGATGACACGCTGCATTTGGACTTATCTGGAGGAAGAGCTCCTGCCAGCTTTTTCTTTCCAAGAAGGAATCCTCTCTCTGGGGGGCAATGGGTCCAGCTGGCTGTGAGCCTGGAGCCAGACAAACTGGTGTTTTTTGTTGAGTGTCAAGAAGCTGTCGTTGTACGAGCAAAAAGTGAAAACAGGATCACTCTGGAGGTTCCTCAAGATGTCATCGTTGCTCTTGCCAGCACACCAAAAAGAAATGAGAGCAAATTTAATGTGAGTTTCTTGTGCTGAAAACACAGACATGTATTCCTGATGAAAAAAGAATAATAGTGGATTGTAGTTATTTTAAGACAATAGTTTATTGAAGTAAATAAATCACTTTAATATAAATTGCAATATATTTTTGACAACTTTCATCAGTTAAAGCCTATTGCATTTAAGTATTTTTGTATTTTAGTAAATAATCAAAGCTAAAGTATGTTAAAGAAGCTGAAACTGGGTTACCCTAAAAGAAGAAAGACAGTATGCTACCTAAAAGATAAAACCTGCCAAAGGCTAGCTAAAAGTATCAAAGCACTAGCTAAAAGCAACAAACTGTCAACTACTGGCTCAAATTAGCTAAATGCTAGCTGAAAGCTGCAAAAGCTAGCTACAAATTTAAAGCAGCAAAATATCAGCTAAAAATGAAAAGTTGCAAAATAAATAAAATAAAAAAGCCAAAAAACCAAAAGCAGGAAAATATTATTAAAATCATAAAAATAGCTAAAAAAAAAAAAAAAAAAAAAAGTAGCTCAAAAATATAAAAAATAAAATATGCTGAAGCAGATTTCAAAGAGAAGCACAAATGGTTAGTTAAAATGCTTCCTAAAACAGCAAAAACTAACTAAAAAATTGAGTAGCAAAATGCTGGCTACAAGTTACAAGTATCAAAATGCTAGCTAGGCTAAAGTAGCAATGAAGAAGCAGGATGATAACTAAAAATTAAAACTAGCTTAAGAAGACAAAAATAGAGCCAGTGTATTACATCTAGTTTAAAAGAGAACAATGGTTTTGAAGCAATGGAAGAGATCTAGATGTTTCAATGGAAAAAAATGTTCATAAATAAAGTATTCTGAAAAGTGTAAAAGTTACAAAACACATGTCTTGGCACCCTTCTCTTTAATCAGCTGAACATTTTGACATGAGTGGCTAAAATAACACAAAGAATGCAGAGATAATCTGATGGCAAAAAGCCTACAGAAAAGTAAAAAACAAGAAAATAACTGCAATAAAACAATAAAAGTCAAATCTCAGCATCATAAGACATAAAATACAGTTTTATCAAAATGTATGGAAGTTGTTCTGCACAGCACGTCTTCACATGTTCTGCTTCTGTTGTGTGTTTCTATTCAGGGATATCTGAAGACAGCCAAACTATCTCTGAAGAGATATGTGAGGCGACCATGGCGCTGTGACAACATCACAGGTGGGAATAAAAAGATTATTCATGAATATCAAAATATTTTTATGACCATATTAAGTTGTAAATGTTGACTATTATTGTACTAAAATTATCCTTTTTCACATTTTGCTCCAGTCTCCCATATTTACTAATCATAGTGTGTTTTGTTTGGAGTACTGCACAACAAGAATTTATCTAGATGACGAACAATTAAATAATCCAATAAAAGTATTATTAACTTTGTCTGTAGTTCTAGGGTATGATGCTTTAATTAAATGAGTTAAAAGACCACAGCAGAACTTTTGGCCTAAAGCATGAAACCTCCTCAAACAGTGTTTGTTATTTCTCTGTGTGGGTCTTCATTTAGACACTGATCTCCAGGATGTTTGTTCAAAATCAAGTTATTTCTACTAAATAAAATAAACGTCTCTCTTTGTCTCCTTCAGATGACCTTCCTGGGTCTCATTACAACAGTCCAAGATCTCCGATTGACACTAGTCAAAGGTTTCATCATGACGCATCACTGAGTGAACTTCAGTCAAACCACCAAAGCAGCCATTACCCCAAGAGCATCCAGAGCAACCAGCAGCAGAGAGCAGCAGCGCTGGGGCCTCCTGGAGCTCCTCAGGGAGTGAAATGTGTCTCTCAGATACAGACGGACGACAGGATGGACAAGCTGGAGAAGAAGTTGGAGGAGATGAGCCGTATGCTGGACATGGTCAAAGCGCAGGTACTGATCACTCCTGAGATTTATATTTCATGAAGCGTTTAAAATTTTTAGTTTTGGCCTGAAACAGAATGCAGACCTGCAGTCCCGTGTGACATACCTGGAGGGATGCGAGTGTGTGAAGCAGGGATGCGTTTGGGACGGGCGTGGAGTGGAGGATGGGCGCCGCTGGCAGATTGACCTCAACACCGTGTGTTCCTGCACATCTGGAGAGGTTACGTGCCAAACTAACGGCGAGCGTGAAGGTCATTCAACCTCTCTTTGTTTTCTTCCTGCACACACTTACACTGACACTGACTCCTCTGGTGTACCAGTTTGCAGAAATCCACCTCTTTTAGAAAAACAACCAGTTAAGTGGTTGTCAAAATGGAGACACGTGTTTAGTTTACCTCCTGTCCTGCTGGATTTATTTGCATCTGTTCCTCCAATACTGAAAGAAAGTCATTAAAGGATTTGAATGAATCTAGTGGTATTAAAAACAACTTTTGCTAGAGGTTGTAAAAATGAAATCCATTCATTAACTGCAAATCAGTTGTTGTTTTCATGCTGACATCTTAAACCAAAGTATGGGAGGATGGTCTTTTTTATGGTTTAACTTCAAGGAGTTCATCTACAGTCCACTCTATGATGTGGAGACAGGACAAAAGGTGCTGAGGACATCTAGAGGCAGAGACAGGTATCTGAAAAAATAAACGGAACACAAAGAAGGTTTGAGAAGAAACACACAGTTCCAAGAAAATTCAATAAAATGCCAACAAAATCGAGCAACAACAGAACAAAATCTCAATATCAATTAAAGACCAAGCAATCCTTGGAGGAATGCATGTCACCTGCTTCAAAGGAAAGGAAAAAGGACTAAGTTATTTTATTTTATTATTTATTTATTAAGTTATTTTGGACAAACCACAAGAACTGTTAATGTTGAGGATGACTCAAGGTCAAGGTTTCTTTATTGTCGTTCCACCACATGAACAACACTGAGTACACAGGGTCCCAGTCGCATCCAACAAAAGTATAAATTATAAAGAAAAACAGTAATAAGATCTAAGATATGAACTAAGAAAAATGTTAAACTCTCTCAGACTCTCAGACACTACCACACCAAACTTCTCAGATTATGTTAATTTGACTGAGTTATCGCTATTTATGTGTTGGCTAAGTTCAGTTGTCTGGTAGCCAGGGCTTAATTTGAGCCAGATCTTACAGGTGTTGCACAAAATTCTGTGACCTATCATATTCTGTGACCACAGGGGGCGACAGCGTACATTCCTTTGTATGAACGTCTTGAGTTGAAGTGAGAAGAAGAGTATTTACGTAAACTGCGTAGCTCTAATGGACAAAATATAATGGGTAGGGGTTAATGGCTACGCTGAGCACAGTTTGACGGACCATTGCATTCAATTGCTGTTGTTTAAACATTTGAACCCAAAATAGCATTTAATAAATCTGTCATTGATTAATAAATGTTTCCAAGGGCTTTGTTGGGAGGGAGATTGGGTTCAAAACAGCTTCTAATATTCTGATACCTTCTTTTAATACCCTGCACCTTACTGTAATTTCCAATAAATATTATCACAGTTCAATACAACTTGAAATAATATTTTAAAATGTCTTTCATTTACAACTGAGTGTTTCTTTGTGTTTTCTTTACGTAAATACTCTTCTTCTCATTTCTACTCAAGACGTTCATACTGAGGACTGTACGCTGTCGACCCCTGTGGTCACAGAATGTGATAGGTCACAGAATTTGATGTAACACTGGAGCAGAATCCGGGAACACTCTTGTTTTGACAGGGTGGGTTCTGGTAACTGTTTGCATAAAGTTATGAACAAATATGACTGCCTTGAATGAATAGAACTGATATTGGATATGTAAACTAAAGATAACTACCAGTACATTAACACTAATTTTAAACATAACAGCCACTTTTTTCCCATTTACCCTTTATTTATACAGGTAGTCTCATTGAGCCACGAGAACTCATTTTCAAGAGAGACCTGCTTTTGGGAGCAAATAGTGGGGGTTCAGGGCCTTGCTCAGGGGCCCAGATGAGCACACTTAAGAGCTTCTTAATTTCACATGCGTGCCCTTTCAAGTAAGCATTTTCACCTCTACTTAGTCAAAGTCATCATGCAATTTTATTAAAAAAAAAAAAAAACTCAAAAATATATTAAATAGCACAACGAAACTTCAAATCAATTTGACAGTTGAAGTGGGTCATTAGTAAGATTTAGATTATTTATTAAAAATACAATGAGATAAATGTTAGATGTGTATTATCCACATTACGTATCAAAACAATAGCACTGATTTGTCAAAATAAGAGCTAGGATGCTTCACAGAAGCAAAGTGTTTACAAATGCAAGTAAACGTAGATGTTTAACAATGTTTAAATACAGCAAAATGCAGGAAATCACATCAGTTTTCTGGGGGAGGATGAAAACACACACACACACACACACACACACACACACACACACACACACACACACACTTTGATCTCTTGCATGCTTGGCTTGCTGTAGGAAATGCCTATTAGCTGCTGGCACAGTGGGCATCTCTACGTCTGTGATCACTGCCGTCTCTCATGCACTCTGTCCTCTGGAAAGCTGTCATTAAAGTCATTATCTGCTGAAACGTGCACGCTGAGTGAAAATGACATCTGATGAGCACTTTGATGTGCTGGAATCATGTTTGTTTCATCAGAAATGATCTTGTCAACTAGACTTATTAGAGCCATGGACCATATATCGCTTTCACGGAGGATCCTTGCCATCAGTAGACTTCTTTTCGTGTTTATAGATGGTCTAACCTTTCTTTGATAGTCATAACATCTGGACGTCTGCAGACACTTCTGGTTGGGGTTACAGTCCATAAAAGGTGCGTGTGAAAACAAGCATCGGAGTTACGCTGTTCTATCATTAAGAAATCTGAGCCAGATGTTTCCCAGCAGCTTGAGGCTGCAACAAGGAAAATCTGTGGAGGCAACCAGAAAGGACAAAAGCCAGTGGCTGCGATCGTTTCACATTCTTACTCTCTTTGTGTACACAATCCAATAGTTTATAGATGGAATTACAGAAGATATGAAATGTAAAAGCAATTAAACATGTGACTTCTGTTCAGGGTGTGATCAGGGTGGCAGAGTGCACAATGTGTCCTACAGCACTCTGGATGGTTGTCAGACGTGTACATGTAAGGTAAGATTTTGACACTGAGCATAAATACAGAGCTGAATTTATTCTGTCATGTTTTGTTTTTATAATTGACTGTGCTTGTGTATGGTCTGTGGTAGGAGGGTAACAGAGAGTGCTCCCCGCTGCCATGCCCTTCATTAGACTGCACACAGAGGGAAGCAGTACCTGGAGACTGCTGCCAGCACTGCAGAGGTCAGGTCACAGAAAGGAAAAAAGAGACAAATGATTAAATTTATTTAATTGCGTGATCTTTTAGCCATTTTTAATTTTTTTTTAATTTTTATTTAAACCTTTATTTTTAAAAGGAAAGAACCCCATTGAGATTATTGATCTCTTTTACAAGGATGTCCTGGGCAATGTGCACGGTGCAAATAAGCCATTACATTTACAGCAACAGTACAATTTTATGTGCTGTTTTGATTTAGTAGTTCATTACTCTTATGGTATTTGTACAGCACTTTGGCCAACGATATTGTTTTAAAGTGCTTTATAAATAAAGTTGTATTGTATTGTATTGTATTGTACAATAACAGTAACAGTAATATTAATTTATTAACTACAAAAATCCAGTAATAAAACGTAAAATACAATGCAAGTTTTAAAAAATATCACAATCTGAGACACTTTTAAACGTTACAGGGGCAAGATGTGACTCAAACCTCTGACAGTTTGTGTTTTAAACTAGACAAAGGAATAAGAAACGCCAACCTCCACTTAAGCTGCAGATCATCTTTTCAAACCAGTTAACATTTAATTGCTATTTGAAGCATCCCTCTGGTTAAAAACATGTATTTTTGTGCATCTAGCAAAATAAATCTAAAACAGTCTGAACACAGTTTATCAAAGTGCCTCATGATTGTGTGTGTTGTTGTATTTTTTATTTTTTATTTTTTTGTACAACCTTTGATTTCAGGTTTCCTGTGCACATTATAAAGCAATCATGAATAAAACTTTTTTTTTTTTTTTTTTTTTGCATATTTCACAAGCAGGTTTAAACAATGTCCCTCATAGTAAAATAACTATTTTAGAATGTATCACTTGATTCAAATAATGCTGCTTTATTTTTCCGCTATTTTTCTGAAAGTCTGGTTTGTTTCCTTCTGAAGAAATTTCACCAAACTCTTATCAAAAGCTCCCTTTTCCCCTGGTCAAGAAAACCAGCTAATCAGACGCCTCCTGACTTGAGTGTAGTGGAAACTGATGCTCACTCCAGTCACCCCTCAAGTAATTCTACAGATGTGAGTTATTGTAGTCATGTCTGAAACTGACAGCGCTTAGCTAAAAAACAAAACAGTTTTTCACTTGTCTGCATCAAAAAAAATCTGTCTATGTGTACATATGATGTAATGCTAATCATGAAAATCAATTTCATTGGCTTGTCTCAAATAAGCCACATTTGTCAAAGCAACCACATTAACTTAATTGAAAATTTAACATTATTGACATGTTTTAATATTTAAAACATAAGCAAAACACATTCCAGACACTCTTAAACACTGAGCACAGTAGAAAGCAGAATGTGAAAACAAAGCATCTCTCTACTGGGTGAAACATGTTGTGTCAACACTTGGTTTATCCCCACTCAGCCTGATTACATTACTTGTTTAATGTTATGTGGAATCTCATTCTATAATGTGTAATCTCACTAGATCTGTTAAGTCCTCAGAGTTTGTATTGAGGATGACTCTCAGCTACCACCACTTCAAACTTGAGCTCTGTGTCTGCAAATGTAGTGTAGCTATTTTTGTCTTGGATGAGCTTTTTTTATTTTTTATTTTTTTAATTAAATTTTATTCAT
>JARVGS010000002.1:23592331-23604548 GCA_031762315.1 Hypsolebias antenori
CACTCTCTGCAGAGCTTTTCTTTCTGCAGCTGTGCAGCCTCCATGCCACACGTTGATGCTGGAGCACAGGATGCTCTTCACTGCACACAAGAACAAGAATCGCTTTGGGTATTAAGGTGCCATGTTTTCTATCCTGAAGAGCAGATATGTGCAGAAACAAAAAGGGGCTGCTTGTCTCGTTCATACAGCTTCACATGAGACAGGATTTGCTTTTCCCTTTCGCCACATGGTTTATAAAGTTTCATGTTAATGACTTCAGCATAAGAAAATCCTTTTTTAATTATCACAAACTGAATAATTTAAACAAATAAAAACAAGAAAAGTAAAAAAAAAAAAAATAGGCTGCAAGTCTTCCTATGAGCGGGACCCAACAAACACGAGTGAGTAAGTTGCATTAACTAAAGCAGGTGACATTGTGCACGTTTGTACAAAACTTTGCACTGAGTAGGTATTTTTTTTATTTTACAGCTTTGAAAATGCAACAAACTGCTAATGCACTCAGCACTGATGTGTGAACTCAATGAAAATCCAGCTGTTAGGCTCCAACACTTCTGTGGCTCTTCAGAAGCAGCCAATCAGATGTCAGAGATGGGCCAAGCCTCTTTGCTCCAATAAGTCTTTACATGTCATCGTAGTTTTCCAACAACTTCAGAAAAAGCTCATAATGTTATTTTGTTTTTATTATTTTCTCAGAAACATCTTGTAGAAGTCATTAACATCACCCCACAGCAGGAAGCTCAGTGTTCTTTTACTGCTTCTGTTTGGAAATAAAAATCATATTCTCCACCACCAAAAAAAAAAAACCACTTTAGGTCAATGTATACATTAAATTGATTGTAGTGTGTGTTTTTGGCCCCATGATTATTTGCACTGGACAGACTTGTGACCTTGCTCAGGACAAAGTAGGCCTGTAAAACAAATAAACGGACGTCAAACCACTATTTCAGCATTAAAAAAAAAAGCAACCACTCAGTAAACCTCCATCCTCGTCAGATATTTGTTGGCAGTGTTTGTGTTTGCTGATCTCTCACAGAGGAGCCATAAACTGGAACAATAAGCCAATTTTCACATCATTCATTATTATTGATCAGTTGTATTGTGAGCAGATATTGTCTGTGTGGGTGAGCGAAACCGCTTTGGACTGTCAGGAACGGACAGTAAATACGTGCTCATCCATTGATTTATACTCATTTGACCCCCCCTTGAATCAGCTGACAGAGGAAAGCAGGTCAGCTGATAGGGGGGCTGCTGCATGCGTGAATGGGTCACTACTCAGAATTCATACTCTTGGCAGAAAGGACCGGACCGGTACAAAGAAAGAACCTGAAAGCATAAGATAGAGTGTGTGTGTCTCTGTGGGGATCATATCAAAATGTTAAAAATCAATGAGTCGTTCTTTGAAAGTCCAAACGTGTAATCTGCTGATTACTGAAAATCTCTTCCTGTAACAAACACTCCAACAAGGCCAAAGGTCAACACAGGGCACCCCGTTAGTTAAGGATGGTTATACTGGGAGCGATCATGTGTGTGTGCTTCATGAAAACAAACAAAAAAATACTTCAGAGGTCAAAACCATCACAGCTTCCATCACCTGGAGACATATAAATATCTGAGCAGGCAGTCAGACCTGAACCTGCTGGGGCTTCGTCAGACAACCATGAGGGTGATCAACATCGTGAGTCTCATTTTGTACAGTTTTACATGTTTTCTTCACACTTTGGGGGAATTTATGAGTAAGTACTGTTTGTATGATCAGAAACTCTTTCCTGCGCTCTTATTTCCCAACACAGGGTCCAGATCCGTCCCTGGCTTATCGGCCAAATTTGCAAAAGGATAAGGAGGACTACAGAAACTTTGAGGTAACCCAAAGCCTCTCTTCTAATAGAAACAAACATTTTATTCTGCAATAATTCAAGGAAAGATGAAAAATTTCACATTACAAGACTTTTATATGAAAATACTATACCTAGTCATTTGTGGGGAGGATTTTTTTTAACCTTAACAAGATCAAACATAAGGTGGTACTAAAATCTTTAACAGAAAAATAACCTTTAAATTAGATTTTTCAGCAGTGGAGAGAAAAATATATAATTGTGGTGAAATTGAACCCATAAAAATCATGTTTAAAATTTTTACGTTTGAACGTCATAATTAGGGATCAGAGCATAGATGTGAATCAGTTTTATTTTTGTAATTTCAACTTCATTTAGATTTTTTTCCAATTACAAAAGCTGCAGTTGGATTAAATATTGCAGCAAAAATATGTGGGGAATTGATCCATTATCAAACAGCAGCTTACTATCTGTTCAGCAGCTAAAACTTTAAATTTAGCTTATTGTGTTAATTTAAAGCAAAGAAAAATATTTTGTTTCGTTTTGTATTAAAAAAAGGTTCCCAAATTGATAAACACTGATGTCTTTAAAAATCAGTGATTTGAGTTTTATGGCAGCTCAAATAAAATAAAAATAATTTATTGTTTTTTTTTTTTTAAAAAAAAAGCTCAATATGTTTAAGAGAAACTGCCCATTGGATGCACATCATTTCTATTTTAAAAATCATTCCATTTGATTAAAATCAACTCCTTTTAAGGTTTTGAGTCAGTTCAAATCATCGTGTGCAGTTTTATTTTTCAGAGTGGAATTCTCTTCAGCCGAGTCTTTAAAACATACAGTCTGATGCACACCAACCAGACGGTGGAGTTTGTGAAGAAAAAGGTGAGCAAACCTGAAATAAAGCGGAACATTCAGATGATGGTTTCGTCTCCAGATGTGCACAAGGGGAGCATGTTTGTCTGTGCAACAACAAAAAGCATTTCTTCTCTCTTCTTCTTAACTTTGGGTCAGCGAGAGACAGAAATGTCCTTGAATCTTTCTGTTTTTGTGGGTTTTGATCCGGTCAGGATGTCAAACTGATCAAACAAAAGTAATCTGATGTCTGGACAAGAGTCCAAAGATGAAAGTTGGTGGTGTTGAATTTGTATAAACAACCCCATGTGACCTCCTTCTATCGGCCTTTCTGGCATATTACAAAATGTTAAGCATGAAAAACATGAACGAAGAATAAGAAAACGTTTATTTAATCCTTTTCACGACACAACAAATGTTTGATTGAGGGGCCCTCTGACGTCATTTTCTAATTCATCACCAACCTGGTTATGAATTAGCAAACTTGATGAGAGAACGTTTATGTAATTTGTTCAATGATGCACCAAAGTGTCGTTTACTGATTCATCTCACATCTGGTCCTTAATGTATGAACAAGTCAGCATATTGTATGGAAACAAAACATTAAAAAAAAAAATCTAAATAACCTGAATCATACTGTGCCCTCTCTCTGCAGTCCTCTGAATGGACCCAGTTCAACCACACCCAGATGGGGATGATGGACGCCCTCATGTCTCTGGACCAGCTGGTGGACGAGTCCGATCCAGATGTTGACTTTCCCAACTCCTTTCACGCTTTCCAGACCGCTGAAGGCATCCGCCAAGAACACCCAGATAAAGGTCGTCTGCAGTGAGATAATAGTTAGTCTTATGTAAGGCCGATAAATAACTTTATTTCTCTTACACTCACCTCAGACTGGTTCCAGCTAGTAGGCCTGATCCATGACGTTGGGAAGACCTTGGCTCTGTGGAATGAACCTCAGGCAAGAGATCAAACTTGTATTTTGGACTTTAATGATTTCTCATGAGCTCATGCTTTCTGAATGACTTGTATACGTCTGCCTCAGATCACTTCGTACAGCTCATATCCTCTTATTAGGGTGCCAGCGCAAGAGAATTAAAGCACTTCTATTACAATCTTGGTCCAAATGGTTGCTTAGAATAATTTAGGGTCAGTCGTAAATAACTTTGGAGCTCTGTAGCTCAGATACACTTCACAAGATTGAGGAACATCGTTCAGGTTTTTTTTTTTTTTTAGCTTTTAAGATTTTTTAGTCCATATTTTATTCTCTTTAGATATTTTATATTGTAGCACCGTGAGATTGTAAAATGTAAAGTGCAGTACAAATTGAATAAATTATTATAATTATATTATTATTTTAACAGGTCAGAAAACCACATTACCATTATTACACAATATTATAATTACAATTGTTTCTTTTTTACCAGTGTTTCCCCAGAATGTTGTGGCCTTGACGTAGCATGAACTTTTGAATCATCTGAAAATTTTAAATCTTCAACAAACTCTTTGTTCTCCTGCAACTCTTTTGTAGCTTTATTAACAAGTTATACTGTACATCAAAACGTGGGGATTTTTTAAAATCTTCTTTCGCCTTTCAGGTCTTATGGTTGTCTTTTAAACCTCCTCAGAGGACAAAGAGCTCACACTCAGGTCCTGATGGCCACCATTGTAGTTCAGCTCTTTTCTTCATAACAGGACAGGAAGCTCTTCCTGTCGTTCAGTAAAAACTGTGGAAATATAAAAAATGTCACGTGTGACCACCAACGCCTTCTGACGCTCATAGTTCAAGAATTTTTAAGATATGATGTGTAGTTTATGCAGCATCTTCCATTTTCAGCTTGTGTTTTGGTTTGCTTCTTAACTTGGCGGTCAGGGAGTGACAGAATGTGTGTGGCTACCACGGTAACCGTAATGAGCCACTGGCAGCAGCTTTAACATCTTAGTTCATACATAATGTATTTCCTCCACCATCACAAACATCTACACCTCTAGATGCAGAAAGAGAGCCACCTGCATCATGAAGGACCCCACTCACCCAGCACACACACTTTTTGCCTTGCTCCCCTCGGGCAGGAGGCTGAGGAGCATTAAGTGTAGAACCACTAGACTGAGGAACAGCTTCTACCCTGAAGCTGTTAGACTCATGAACTTCTAACCAGAATAATCACTGTGAAATATCACATCATATTGCTGCTGATCTGTTTCATGTTGCTGCTGATCTGTTCATGTTGATGTGTTCATTTGTGTTCATCTGCTCACACAGACTCATGTTTATGCTGCTATTCGGCATATTATTTTTATGCTATTACTGCTTAGCATACTTTTAGTTGTTTTTCTTAATTCATGTCTTAGGTCTTATTACTGTTTTTCTTTTACATTTTATTGTTGATGTAACTGGGACCCTGTGTAAACAATTACATTCCACCACATGTACCACATGTGGTGGAATGACAATAAAGAAACTGACTCTGTTTCTCGTACTCTAAAGTAATAAATTTCCTTCGCCCTGCCATAAATGTCTGATGAAAATGAAACAGTTGATTCTTAATTACAGATTTTGAATTTTAAATAAAATTACCTAATTATAAATTAATAAATAATGTTTGTATTGTGAAATAAATAATTCTTCCATCCCATTCATAGTTCACTTTGATGTGCTGCCACAACATAATAGTTGGCTCATGCATGTTATTCTTATTACCCATCACACAAGAGTTTTGAGTGAAACTTTCAGTCAATATACTGGAAAATACTTTTTGTACTTTCATATACTTTCATAGGAAATTTGACAATTTTTAATTGGGACAGTTTTCTCCCAGAGGTCCAAAAGTGATGAGACGCTTCACACCTGTGCATACTTCTCTCAATGCCTGTCTCCTGCTGAACAAAATATGACATGGGCAACTGTGAACTACTGGCAATAAAGCTGGCTCTGGAGGAGTGGAGGCATTGGCTGGAGTGTTCTAAGATTCTTTTTATCATCTGGACTGACCACAGGAATCTTGTGCATCTTCAGAAGTCTAAGAAACAACTCCTGCCAAGCCTGCTGGTCTCTCTTCTTCACCAGATTTAACTTTTCTATCACCTACTGACCTGGTTCCAAGAACATTAAGCCCAATGCTTTATCTCAACATTTTTTATCCTCAGAGCAAAACAAGAGTGCAAAGAATATGCTTCCTCCCTCTATTAAATGTTGGGGTTATGACTTTGGCCAATGAACAAAATATGAGAGCTTAACAGTCTGATCCTGCATCTGGTCCTCTAGAAAAACTACCTAATTGTTGACTCTACTCTGCCACTTTGCTTACCGTACTCAGAGAGTTTAATTTGTTAAACTAAAAGTAAACAATTCAAATGTTTAAACTAAGTACATGCAATTTTAAAAGAAACAACAACTTTTATAACTACTTTCTTCAAACTCAATTCACAGTATTAGGTTTCAGGGGTAACTGGCAAAAGTAATATATTGCATTTACTATTTAAATTTACATTTACAGAGTTAACCACCATGCTAACAATCAGTCTTAACGGTACAAACCATTAAGACCAATCATTAGCATGAATAACTCAGGCACTTACAATGTTTCCAAATACCTGGCATCTGTACTCATCCCTTTAGTTGGCAGCTCAGAACACCACATACAGAACACCATGGACTTTGTGGACAAGGTGAGGGATGTCGTCATGGAGACTGATGAAACAATGGTCTCTTTTGATGTTGTTTTCAAACAGAAAGTCTTGCCAGCAGTTCTTCCTCCTACCTCATCCATGCATGGTGTTCCTGTTGAGTTTGTGGATTCTTACAATTACTTGGGAATTTTGGTAAATGCACATCTCTCTTTGTAACTACATATTGAAAACTTGATGAAGAAACTGAAATTAAAACTGGATTTATTTTTCAGAAATAGATCTTGCTTAACTCTGAATGCCAGACAATGCCTTGTAACCACTACTTTACTACCGGCCATTGACTATGGTGACACTATTTACATGAATGCCCCTGCCAGCTCCATGCAGATGTTGGATGCTGTCTACCATGGCACACTAAGATTCATAACTGGTTGTAACTACCATACCCATCACTGCACCTGATACTCCTTGGTTAGTGGTCATCATTATTTACACACAGGCTCTCACACTGGTCCATTTTCATCTATAAATCACTCCTTGGTCTGCTACCTTATACTCTCACATGTCACTTAGTCAGTGCAGTTACAACATGTACTCTCAGGCCACCTGCAGCGTTTCTTCAGTGCAGACTGAAATTGGCAAAAAGGCATTTTTGCTACTCTGATCCTGCAACCTGGAACACCTTGCAACAGGAACTGAAGTTGTCCACCTTCATGTTTTAAAGAATTTCAAACATGTGATAATGTCAATAGGAAAAAAAAAAAAAGGCAGATATGTTTTTGATTTTAGTATTTCACCCTGTTTTACGGCACCAAGATTTATTGTTTTATACACTACTCTCATTTTAACTGTCATTGTCTACTGTTATTGTTGTTTGTACTTTATATGTTTGTCTGGAACAGGTCTCTCTTGTAAATGAGTCCCCGTGGTTCAGTGAGACTACACTGTATAAATAAATGTTGAATGAATGAATGAATGTGTGTATTTCATGAGGCCCTTAGAACCACGTTAGCCTCTTTAGTATATAGCTTGGTCTATAGCCTTTGGGATATATTGTTATTTATGGTAATAATACAGGTCCAATCATCCCCTTACCCTACAGTTCAAGGAAAATTCTATATTTGATCACCGAACAGGGTTTTTTTTTTTCATAATTGTATTTTTTTTTTCTTCTTACTTTTGGTTTTCCACTCCCATGTGTAGCTTCAATATCTAGGTCAAGGGTATTGAAGGGAGGCGGATTGCTGTGACTGCTTCATGCAGCTTGTCTCCCAGAAAAGACATTTCCAAAGACACAGTGACCTCCTCTTACAGTTTTGTTTTTCATAAAACATCTCACATGAATTGACCGTGTAAAGGCCATATATTGTCTTGAACAAAAACCTATAAAATACCCAGAGTTATCCAAACTTTATTATAGAGGATTATATAAAATTAACTGCATGAGATCATATAAAATAACTAATAATAAAGCAAGTGTAAACAGTAAGCCTCTGTAGTTACTCATGCAGGTCCTATACTGTCACTCTGACCATAAAAAATGTGACGCTAACAGCCTGTGATCAGACATTAATGTTATTCATAGTTGCCAGGGGTCTTTTCACTGCAATATTATTAAGAACATTTTTATTCATGATATCTCCCAAATTGTCCTTGGAAGAAACAGGAGATTGTACTGTTAGGAGGTTACTGACCCGTGGGTTTTGAATAAACATGAAAAACAATTGGTGCTTCATTTAAAAGCAGAATTGTGTTTTGTGCTTAGCCTTTGGGGTAGGATAGCGAAAAGGGGACATATATTAATGGAATCATAAAAAAAAAGAATAGAGGTGAAAATGACATATGCTCAAAAACACAGATTTAAGACAATTTATAGCATATAAAGAGTGTAATTTAATTGTATAATGGATTAACATAATGCCTTGTCATGTATTTCTAAAATGAGGCATAAAGTCACTGTTCAGAAAATGTCACAATTAAAATTGTGAAGCATAAGTGTTTTTTTTGCGTTTGCAGAAACTAACTGCACAAATTTAGTGCTTCAGCAGTGACCCCCTTCTTTCACTTTGAAGCAATAAAAAAATAAAGAAGGAAAAATATGTTTTTATCAGAATGCTTTTGGTGCATTTTAACTTACTCAACAAAATAAAGGTGCATTACCATAAAAAAAAAAAAAAAAAAAAAAAAAAAAACTTTGATTCTTCATTGTGCAGTTCACTTTATGATTCAATAACTAATAGAAAAAATGTAAAAATAAACAGGGGATATTTTGGTATTCAGTTATTGTAACCTAAAAAAAATGCTGTTTTAAAGGAAATTCTGGGTTGAATACAATTTTTGTTGTGTTTTTCTATAGTCAATTACAATTTTGAAAGGCATTCAATATCCCACATGAAATCATACTTCATGACACTTTTATTAAGTAAAGAGAAACAGAAAAAAAATGCTAATAAAATGGTTGAAAACAATTTGGATGCTCATTTGAACACAAAAGTGAATAAGTGTTATGGTGCTTAGGGAGTCATTGCATGTCACTGTAGCTTTCTTCACTATTAAGCAAACACATGCTGTACTCTAAAATAAAATTTAAATGAAATTGCCATCGAATGAGAAGCTTTTTTTTTTTTTTTTTTTTTTTAATTTTTTTTTTTTTTTACCAATAAGACTCTGGTGACCTTTGATGGACTGCTCAAACAAATTTCTGACACGTTTCATTTTTTCACATGAAATACATAGAGAAATCACAAAAAACTTTTACTGATTGTTCCGTAAAAGCTGTGATCACATTTCTGCATAAAAAGCTTTGTAGAATTAAGCTGCAAAAACACAAACCTGCCATCAAAGAGTGAAGGCCAAATTATGACGACACTGAATGTTGCATTTCAGAACAGCCTCTGTTATTTTCTATTATGACCAGCAAAAGCTGGCACACCAGACCTCATGACT
The DNA here is from genome assembly GCA_031762315.1 of Hypsolebias antenori. Lineage (NCBI taxonomy): Eukaryota > Metazoa > Chordata > Actinopteri > Cyprinodontiformes > Rivulidae > Hypsolebias > Hypsolebias antenori. The sequence continues at coordinate 23,601,592 of JARVGS010000002.1, forward strand.
CCACACTCTTCTCTTATTAGTCTATTCACTCCTAAAATAAAAAAAAACACACAAAGAAGAAAGATATCAACCTGCTTTTTGCTTCTAATACCAGCTCATGTAAGAGTCCCTGCTTGCTAACATTTCAGAAGATCATTCTCTTAGCTTTTAAACAAACTAAAAATCAAAAAGTTAAAAAATAATAAGAAGAAACTCCTGGCAGATGTCAAGAAATGTTTGAAGTTAACTTATGATCCGCAATCTCATGATTAAAGAAAAACATTGCTGGTAGTGGCGTGAGTAGTTCTGTGTCTACATCAAACTAACTTTGATTGGTTTTAAAAAAAAAATCTCTATCATGACATTTTTTATAAAGTTTCTTTGGGCTGCTCCCTTCTGCAGGGGTTGCAACGAATGAACTTGTGGACATTTTGGCAGTTGCTTTTATGCCCAATGCTCTTCCAGATGCAACCTGGGCTCGAGCCTCATGATTACAAGGCTGTGGCACTGACCATTAAGCTACCACATCCATATTATAAAATTATTATGAAATCCCCATCTTCCATCCAAAAAGCATGAATGCTAGCAGATTTTTAGTAATGCTCCTCTTATAGATTGCTAAAAAATAGTTTATACATGATTAATTTATTTTTAAACGCTTTATAAATAATTAATAATTGTTTATTATGCATTGATTAAGGGTGACAGAGAGACAAAACTGACCAGTAACTTGCCAAATATTGAGCCAAAACTGTCACCTATATATTTCATCTAGAGTTGTTATATTAAACATTTCAGACCTTGTAAACACAATAAGCAGTAGTAAACCCATTTCTTTAGCATATACTAGTGTACTTTATTACTGCATTTTAAGTATCAACAACAAATATTATATCCTAAAAAATATGTTTACAAATGCTTATGAAATATAGATGGAATATATAAGTGGTAGATTTGGCAAGAAACTGGTCAGTTTTGTCTCTCTGTCACCTTTAATTAATGCATGATTAACATTTATTAATGATTTATAAACTGTTTATAGAGGAAATAATAATGTATCTATGAACTATTTATTAGCCATCTATAAAGGGAGCATTTTTGTAAAGTGGTACCCATTTTTTTTAAATAATCAAAGCAATTAAAGTTTTGTATCTTTGGTCTAAAGTTGATGTATATTTCCATATAATGATACATTGTGAATTATATGTTAGAATAAGGACAGTAGGATGGATGGACAGATGGATGGATGGATACTCATTTTGTTGTCTTGGAGAGGAAACTCAAGTGCCATTTCAAATTGATGATCAGCAAAGCTGACAACACAATACGATTCACCCCTCAGTTCTGGTACAGTTTGATTTGTTACGAGCTTCAACAGAAACAAGTTTCAGAGCAGCACATTATGATGAAACCAACGATTCATGCTGTTATTTACTGTCCAACCACATATGAAATTTCCAACCAGAACATTATAAAAATTACAACACATTTTTCTAAAGCTCAACATTCATATCACAAAAAAATAAACAAAATCCAGACGCAAAATAAAAAAAAAGGGAATTAAAAAAATAACTGCCTGTACTTAACACTCTAACACTGCAGCTATGCATAAAATGCATGCTCTGCATTTTGATTAACTTAACTTGTGCAATTATTTCACAGAAATGTATTTTCTAACTGCTCCAGAAAGATCAAATATAACCTCTAATTGTACTTATCATAGCATGCAGCTGTAAACAAACAACAATCTCATTATTATAACAACAGGAAAAGCAGTGAAATTGTTCCGCTGTGGTGAGAATTTAGGCCACAGTGTTACCAGCTGTGATAATGTTGTCTTTCTTTTTTAAACTGTTTGTTGGCGTTTATATCAGCACTAAAGCAGTTCTAAAGAGTAACTGTCACAATGGAAAAAAAAAAAAAAATATATATATATATAAATTAAAATAAAGCCACACAGAAGGAATGACATCAGAAGGTGAGTTATGCAGTACATCCAGTTTTCATTCTCAAATGTTACTATACCATTTTCCCCTTTACTTTCAATCTGTGGCCTTCAGTAGCAAACCTGCCTGTAGACTCAGACTAATTCAGTGTATCAGAATCCATTAGTAAAAAAGTAGTAAACCCAAGTTAATCCCCAAACTGGATATATTTCCTACTGCTCTACTAATTAAATCCCATTGTGCTCGTAACACTCTTTGTCAGTTCAATTTACTTAATTTTCACATCCTCTAAGAAATGTTTGGTTATCTCAAGTGTCGGCCTGTTCTTATCCACCAATCAGTCCAGAGTGTATCCCTCCACTTGCTCAGTGACTGCTGGCATAAGCTCTAGCTTGCTTCCCCCTGAACAAATTAAAGTATGAATATTGAAAGTGAATGAATGTATGACATATGCATTTTTGCATCACAATAACCTTCAATGCAACCATTAGTGATTCATCAGGCAGAAGTTGTTACAATGACTTTATAATATACAGATGACAAGTGGTACTTTTTGTCTAACAATTCTCTACAGCAGAGTGTCTGACCATCTCTTCTGTGCAGCCGTCCTTACACTCTGTAACACTAAGAGCCGCATACAGCTACAAACAAAAGCCATTTCCAACTGTTCAGTGCCCACTTGGGTACAGATCAAAGCTTGATTCTTTACCCTTTTACATCAAGTAAGAATACTTACCAGTGTTCAGGTCAACAGCAGCCAGGTTCAGCTTTGTCTACAAGTGTTCACACTATTGAGATTCACTTTTCTTCAGTACGTTTTTCAGAAAGTAACTCACCACACAATTGTTGTGCTATTTCAACATTCTTGCTATGACTCCAAATTTCATGCTCAATAATCCAGGTAAAAATCCAACAATGTTCTGTCAGGTCGTCAGGACTTTTTTTTTTTTTTTGAGACATTACCATACCATACCAATTTATTTATATAGCACTTAAAACAGTGACAAGGCCAACCAAAGTGCTGTACAAACA
>JARVGS010000002.1:23613958-23624728 GCA_031762315.1 Hypsolebias antenori
TTATGTTTTTTTTACACCCTTCCCACACTCTTGCTATATTCTAAACAGTGTTTCTAAACTCTAAACGCTCGAAAAGAGCACAGAATGTCATGATTTCAGCTCCCTGCCTCCTCTGGCCACGCCCACTTCTCCTTTCTGCCTGGTGAACAGCTGATCAGCTGCAGCAGGAAGTTCATCCTGCAGTATAGGCTGCACAAAGGTGCAGGAGGTGCTAAATAATTTAAAATTATTTACTTTAAATAAAAATTCTATGCCGATCGTGCGGCTCATCCATCAATCAGCCAATTGTGTGTCATGTCCACTCTTATTTTGAAAAACCGTGATAGAATGAGTCACAAAATAGTGAGGGACTACGGTATTGGACTACCGTAAATATTTTCATTCATTCAACCTTTATTTATACAGGTTAGTCTCAATGAGCCTCGAGGACTCATTTACGAGAGAGACCTGTTTTTTTTTTTTTTTGTTATGTTTTTTTCAGAATGATGACAACAGTAGACAATCATAAAAGAAAGCATATAAATTGAAAAAACATAAATGGAAGAAACTTATATAAAAAAAAAATAATAAAAAAATAAAAATAAATTTTAAAGCGATGTAGAATACTAAAAACAGGAACATGTCTGCATTGGTTTTTGCCATGAACTTAGCAGATGTTTGAATATTGAGGTATATATCGTATATTGCGATTTATCTTAAAAATTTTGAGACATTAATTTTGGGTCCATAATTGCTCAGCCCTATAGCTCGTGGCCTAAAAATGCAAGTTGTGCCTTGTGTTGCAGGTTCCATTACCTCCACAGTTAATCAGCTTTAGCCACCATGAAAATGGCTGTTGCTGTCAGCTAAAATTTGGTGTTGTAGTAGCTGAGAATCATCCTCAACCCATTCTCTGAGTGTTGACAGATCATGCAATATGAGTCTATGCATCAAGTCATTGACAAGGTTTGACCAAAATGGCACTTTGTTATCATGTCTGCTCCACCTCAGAGTTCAGTAACGATCTGCTTGACTGTGATCTCACTAACAGAAGCAGTGAGGATCACAGGAGTCGGTCTCATACCGTCGCTCTTTTCTTTGCTCTTGTCCGTCTGCCGCAGCCAAAAATTAACATGCTGATCATCCAGCAGAGACAGACAGAGGACCATGGTCAGCAGGTTGAAGAAGTTGTAGTTCCCAGACAGAATGATGAGAACTTGAAGAAGCACCTAATTGATGGGAGAAAAAAGTATCAAATTACAAAAAGGTAATACGCAGTCAGCTCAAGTCTTGTATTTTATGGTTGAGCTGGTGAGTTTCAACTCGCCTGCATGTAAAAAGCTCCGAGTCGCAGCCTGCGCAGCGGACTGAAGAACAGTAAAGGCACGGGGATCTCGATAACAAAGGTTCCCACCACACTCAGCTTCTGCCACCAGACTGGCAACTGGTGTGCAAACCAGGCCAGAGGCGTGGGGATGCACTGCGTCTCATAGTGATACGTCAAAGCTGTTCAACAAAGAAAAATAAAGTGAGCTGGGAAAAATTAAAAATCAATAAATTAACGTAATCAAGTTCTGTTTGTGAAACTCATGCGTAGGCTTTCGGAAAATAAATGTTGCCATGGAGAGGGGACGTGAACCTGAACTCGTACCTGTGAGACCCCACCACGTGGGACATCGTGATGTCAGCTTCACAACGCCAGAGGCAAACATCAGCCTGAAGAGCAGCCAGCGAATCAGCCAAAAGGTCACCCGATCGTGCTCCCGGACCGCCCTGGAGCCCCTGATTAATGTCAGCGGAGCAACGAGGATACAGAGGAACCCCGTCTCCAACAGCAGGTTGTCCCTGATACGACAAGAAGAAAATGTCACCACAGACAGAAAAGTTGAAATGTGAAAAGATGACGCATGAAGATCAGAGTCTGCATGTTTGCCTGTAATGTTAGCGAAACATCTCATGAACCACTGGGTGGATTTTAATGAAACTATCTGGTAGTAACCAATGGGTGCAGATCTGAAACGGACTAAATTTTACAGTCAACCCCATTCAAGATGGCCACCGCAGCTAAGCAAACACAAAAAATTGATATAAAAGAGCCAGTTTTACAAACGTGGAGCTAAAATTTGGTGTTTGTGGCCGCGTTATCTTCAATTTCTTGCATAAGCACTAACTGATGAAGTCATTTACAAAGTTTGACCAATAATCCAACAATGCTCAGTCAGATCATTAGGACAGTTTATTTTTTCTAGAGACGTTTCACCTTCTATCCGGAGGGCTTCATCAGTCTGAGGAGCTTCCCCACTTGGTTGTTTGACCAATAATCTTAGTTTAAAAATCTCACATAAAAAGTAGTGGGGGACATGCATTCTTTAAAAGGAATGCTGGGCATTACTACATTGACGTCTGTAGTACTGCTGCATCACAGGCATGATGAAACACCATTCAAGTGACAATAGATCTTGTCGTCACAGACTCCAAAACACTCACCATTGGAAGTAGAGAAAAACTTGACCTACCTGTAACAGGAAACAAATAAAGGTTTTAATAAAGCAAAAATGAAAAAAAAGACCAAAGACAAACTCAGTTGTTGGAAACTCACTTGGTACAGGGACAGATATAAGACCCACAGGCAGAAAAACACCAGGCTGTCCCTGAAAGCCTCCGTCAGCGTGGCAGCGAGGCTCAGCACAGCCCCGAGGAGACACAGCAGCTCCATGGTGGTTTGGGTGTCCAGGCCGAGCTGGGGTCCCAGCCACAGCAGCGTGGGAGTGGACAGCATCTGTTCCAGCAGAGGCTTCCCAGTGTACCGCAGCTGCCAGCGTGCAGGCAGCAGCCCGTCGTTCCCGTACAGACCTGAACACAAAGACAGACGAAACGTTGGAAATCACTTGGGATTGATCAGTACAGGCAGCGCACGTGCAAACAAGAAAATATAACATTAATTTGTTGTGTGCAACAGCACTAGATAAATGTCCAGATGCATGCTAAATACTCCAGGTAGATACTACCTGTAGTACTAAATAAAGTCATCATGGCACTTCATGAAGACTGGGCTTTGTTTACACTGAGCGTGGACCCGCATTTCAAAATTGCATTCAACGTACTGTATTTGGAAAACTGGTGGAATAATAAAGTCTTACAAACTGCACCATTTGGTAAATTTTTTTTTTTTTTTTTGATGTTTGATTTTAAACTTTGCTGTGATTACATTTACAAACTGCATCCAGCAGACAAGTCCAACAACAACAAGGTGCGGGTCACATCAGACACAGTTTATCTCTAAGCTTCAAGTATTTAGAGAATGCTGCGTGTTGGGATGTGTCTCTTCACACGGCTAGTAAAGTTAGCACACACTTCCAGACTGTTCCAGCAGCACAGGAAGTCTCTGTGCTCCAAGTTTCCAGCTAACAAGCTAACAAAACACAGTAGAGTCAGATAGCCGGGCAGCAGGATGGACCTCACCTGGTATCTGCAAATAGACAGAAACAAAGGCCGCCAGGTAGATGGCCGCCATGCACCACAGGAATATGCGCCGAGGCTTTGTTATTTCCCCCATGTTTGAATCAGGATCTAGGCTGATATTTATTGCCACCGCTGAGCTGCTCCTGCCGAGGAAGGAAGCGGATTTCAGCCGCCAAGGGAGACACGTAGCGACCGAACGGTTGTTCACTTCATCACAACAGCCGCAAGATGGCGCTGCGGCTCCTTTGAACACAATGCTGCGTTCATGTTTCATGGGAAAAATAAAGTGGACGAAACTAATTACCGTAGGCTTCATTTCTTCACAAAACAGCATTAAAAAAATGATCTTATGCATGTCTTATAAAGCAGTTTGAGGTTAGAATGCAGATTAGGATTTTTTTTTTTTTTTTTAGCTTCTTATGAATAATTATGTAACTATAGTCACTGACGTCACTGTGGACCCTCAGCTACCAGTTAGGCTAATTGTTTAATAACTGGTGGTCACAGTTTGATGTTAAGACGTTTTAAAGATCAACAACAATAAATTAATCAATAAAAACAAATACTGACAAGAGATATTAATTTTATTAAAAGTCAACTGCTACTACACAGGATCAGGCTTTTTGTTTAAATACGTCTGTTATTCTAGTTTTAGTTTTGCTTAAAATTGAATTATAATGCAATCTGTTTATTTTTTTTACTAATTTTACTCAGTAATTTATTTCAAATAATTTTAGAGTAAAACAAAATTGCACCTTTTGCCTTAACTTTAATTAAAATAACAGAAAAAATATATATATATACAGTATATACCACACACACACACACATCCATTATCTTTACCGGCTTTTCCCATTTCAGGTCGCTGGGATCACTGGTGCCCATGTCCAGCAGTCAGTGCGAGAGGCAGTGGACACCCTGGACAGGTCTCTAGTCCATCACAGCAACAGAGACAAATAAGACAATCATTCACCCTCTCTCTCACCTAGAGACAATTTAGTTACCAATCAGTCTAACATGCATGTTTTTGGTCTGTAGGAAGAAACCCGAGTACCTGGAGAAAAGACACTCATGCACAGAGCGAAAATGCAAACTCCACCCAGAAAGGCCCCTAGTCAGGATTCACTCCAGCAACCTTCTTGCTGAGAGGCAAAAGGCTCTACCACCTGAGCTGTAATGCATTTTGTTTTGTACCGTTGTATAAATAGTATTTTTAAGTTTGATTTAATTAAATATATGTCCACAGAGTTATTTATAAACACTGTGGTTATATGTTGGTATTTAATTAAAACAAGCCATGTTTGGTTTGAGATGAATTTATTGTGCATTTTAACAGGCTGTACAGATTCATGGCAATGAAGTGTCTTCATGCTGCTACTCCAACAGCAAAAAGCTCTGAAATATATACATTCAAGTTTCAGACACAAATACAGAAAAATAATCAACTACCAATCGCACAGATTAAAGTACCACTATTATAGACACATTGGCTTAAATCACAAACTTTCTGCACAGGCAAAGTAAGTAAAGATTATTTCATTTTCTGCTACAAAAATACAAAAATCTGATTTTGGACAACATTTACAGTTTATTTTCAGGTGGCATCAAGACGAGACGCTTCTTTATGTGCTGGAAAGTTCAGCAGGGAGTGTTTTTTGAGTAACAGAAAGTAGAGCTTCATGAGGAGGAGGGGATTATCTTAGATCTGCTGACGAAGGAGATCCAAGACCATTTAGATCAAACCTCAAGAATCTAATCAAATTTCAGACTTTATTATTTTTTATCTGAAACTAGCCCTCACCTGGCTTCTTTGTGTGACATATCAGTATATTTAACAATAAGCCATCACCTTTTGTCCAAACATCATAATAATTATGCCATAATTTTAAATAATTCAAAATAAAGGAAAAAAAAAAGAGGTTATTATAAATTATCATCACTGAGATTCATATTAGCTGATTTAAAAGGGAAGTTTTTACTCTCCAAACAAATTGCATATCACACCGGTAGTTCAGGCATTTTTGATGCATGCCAGTAACCTAAACAGACAATAAAATATCACAAATAAAACTTTAATGAGACAGTCATTTGACACTTGCTGAAAAAATAAAAAGTTTCTGTAAGCGAACTTGTTTAGAAAAAAAATACTGACAGCAAATATGAATATTCTATCAGACACCAGTAAACATGTTCAGAAAAAAGTTTGGAATCTTGCTTCTAAATGACGGCCCCAGGCTATTTTATTCCTCTGGTGCCCTAAAATTCAAATACTTGACACTTTATGCAGACCAGAGCCAAACACTGCAAGATTTTGTCTGCACTGAAACAGTCTGCATCCCTTTTAGCACAGAAATTTAAATTAGGTTTGTGGTTTGCAGACGGACACATTAGTTCTAGCTGCCTAACATGGAATCCAAACACAACGGGACGGCCAACATGCTGCAGCTGTTGAGCACAGCTGCAATACAAAAGAAAGAGGGTCCTTTGGCTATTTTAAATCAGAAAAAAGTTGGACTAGTGGAACCACATTCTTCCAACGTACATTGGACTCCCTATTTTCACACAAACTGAACGTTTTGGACCTTTGGATGTCTTACAGATCTTTAAGGCTAACTCTGCTTTAAATTTGGATGTCTAGACGTACGAGAGTGTCCCATTTGGACAGCTGTTCCTGCCACATAAGAGATGTTTACTGTCATGTAGCATCAGGTGCACCACAGGTCTGTCCCGTGTTTGTCACAGAGGTCATTTGCTCCTGGTCCGTCTCCCTGACGCATATAACCGCATCACCACTCACGTTAATGAGACACTGAGCCTACAACGTAAAAACAAACATAATGTTATATTAGAAGGAGAAGAAAAACTGGAAAATGTTATAAAACATTATGTACAGTTTGCAGTATCTGAGTACATATTGTGTTTGTAGGTACCTGGTTCTTGTTTGGGTTTTCCATTAAAACACAGTCCTTCATGCTGTAGGACACCACCGCATTTCCACCCAGAGCTGCGACATGGGCTCGAACCATGGCAAACACCTCAGCGATGAAGGAATGAAGGAAGCCGCTCACCCCGCCTTCCTGCAGAGAACCACCGTCTCAACAAAAACGCAACTGGCAGTAAAATGCAGTGACACTCAGCTCTGGTGTCGCTCAAACAGTACCTCCCGTAGAGACGTCGTCTCTCTGATAAAGAACATGTTGATGATGCCGAGGTATTTCATGATGCGCGTCCCGGGGAGGAAGGAGAGCGGTGTCATCTTGACCGTGGTCACCGTGCTGCTTCCAAACAAACGGCTGGAGCGCAGCGAGCGCGAGCGCACGTCGGGCAGCGGGCTGTAGTGCTCCAGAGACGAGACTGCAGGTTTAGTGAGAGCAAGCAGAAGTGCCACATGTGACGTGAGAGAGGAGGAGAAGAAAAGGGTAAAGAAGGAGATTATCAGGCACCAGGAAGCACTGAAAAACTGTAGACAAATAAAACCTGAAATAAACTTAGCAGCACAGACAAATGTTATGATGGATGCCGTGCAAATATGCAAAAGTTTGCACAGGAAGAACGTACAATCACAGGTGACCTTCAAATTATTTGTATGCATGAGAGATTCAGACTCATAGTCGACTACTTTATGAAATGATGTCAAATATTGCACCACAGAACTCAATTAAGTTTCTTTAAATAAAATTCAAACCACTAGTGTTTAAGTTTATAGTCCAGTGTCCTCCAGGCATCTGAGCTTCAACACTTTTCTTCATCACCCTGGTTATTGTGGAGAAGACTCATGTCATGACTAGAGGAGTCACTCATGTTTATGTTTTCTGTTGCTCTTTCCTTCTCATCGTATGTTTCACAGTTTAGTCTAAGTGGAGTTTCCACTGCCGACCACGGTTTTCTTCTTGAATTTTAATATACTGCAGTAACTCGTTTAGCGTGGGGATCTGCACCCTGAAGTCCCTCGATAAGTGAAAAACTGCAAAGTACGAACAGTAGTATCAAGTAGTAGTTTATTTTGGTGCATATCATATATATATATATATATATATACATATACATATACATATACATATACCGGTATATATTTGTTTAGTGTCCCAACTTTTTGGAATCCGCATATGTGGATTGTCCACAACGAACACCATGTTCAAGCATAAGGATGTCCATATGTGCTCTTGGCACCAGGACACCCTAGGCTGCAGTTCGATGATCGACTTTGTTGTTGTCTCATCTGATCTGCGACCGCATGTCTTGGACACTTGGGTGAAGAGAGGGGCAGAGCTTTTCACTGACCACTACCTGGTGGTGAGTTGGCTCCTATGGTGGGGGAGGATGTCTGTCAGACCTGGCAGGCCCAACGTATTGTGAGGGTCTGCTGGAAACATCTGGCAGAGTCTCCCGTGAGACGGACCTTTAATTCCCACCTCCGGGAGAACTTCGAACACGTTCCAAAGAGGGGACATTGAGTCTGAGTGGGCCATGTTCTGCACCTCTATTGTCGAGGCGGCTTATCGGAGCTGTGGCCGCAGGGTTGTCGGTGCCTGTCATGGCGGTAACCCTCGAACCTGGGGCTGAACACCGGTGGTGAGGGATGCTGTCAGGCTGAAGGAGTCCTATTGGGCCTTTTTGGCCTGTGGGGCCCCGGAAGCAGCTGATAGGTACCGGCAGTCCAAGCGGCATGCAGCTTGGGTGGACGCTGAGGCAAAAACTCGGGTGTGGGAGAAGTTCAGAGAGGCCATGGAGAATTAATTCTCTATGGCTTTGAGGCGATTCTAGTCCACCATCCGACGTCTCAGGGGTAGAAAGCAGTACACTAACAACACTATTTATAGTGGGGGTGGTGTGCTGCTGACCTCAGCTTGGGATGTTGTGGGTCGATGAGCAGAATACTTTGAAGACCTCCTCAATCCCACTGGCACGTCTTCCACTGATGAAGCAGAGCCTGGGGACTTTGGGTTGGACTGTCCAATCTCTGGTGCTGAGGTCACCGAGGTGGTTAAAAAGCTCCTCGGTGGCAGGGCCCCAGGGGTGGATGAGATTCGCCCAGAGTTCCTTAAGGCTCTGGATGTTGTAGGGTTGTGCTGGTTTACACAACTCTGCAATATTGTGTGGACATCAGGGGCAGTTCCCCTGGACTGGCAGACTGGGGTGGTGGTCCCCCTATTCAAAAAGGGGGACCGTAGAGTGTGTTCCAACTACAGGGGGCTCACACTCTTAAGTTGCCCTGGTAAGGTCTATTCAGGGGTTCTGGAGAGGAGGGTCTGTCGGATAGTCCAACCTCAGATTCTGGAGGAGCAGTGTGGTTTTTGTCCTGGTTGTAGAACACTACCCCAAAAACAATACGCCAAACAGCAGCATATACAGTTATATATATATAAATGGCTGCTGGGTACGGACGTTGGGAGGAATGCTGTGCCTCGTGGGAGTCATTTTAGTCATATTAAACAAATTCATGACAAACAAATTTAACGATTTTCCTGAGGAGTGACTTTGTTCCTGCGAGGGAGGTTGCTGACTTACCTTCTTGTTGTGCTTGTTGGTGAGTCGGTTTTCCGTCGTTGGCTCTGCGGACTGCTGGGGCCGCGGGGTCTGATCTACTGGTCATCGAATCCGCGGGCGGTGCCTGCTGGGCCGCGGCTGCCGTTGAGGGGCTGGTGGGCCTCGTGGCTGGGCATCGGCCTTCGGCTGTCGAGCCTTGGGGCTGCTGTTGCTGAGACGGGGTGCGGCGGTGCGGGAGGCTGTCGTAGAGGTGGTCTGCCGCTGTTGGACCTGCTCTGCCGGGGACGTGGGTTCCAGTTTGTTGCCATTGGATCCGCATGCTTGCTGGAAGCCAATCTGCCGTCGTGGATCCTGGGGACTGCTGGGGCTGCGAGGTCTGGTTTCGTGGCGTCAGATTTGGGAGCTGTGGGTGCTGTGGCTGCTGGACTGCAGCTGTCATTGAGGGGCGGGTTGGCCTCGTGACCAGGCTCGGCTTTAGCTAACGAATTGGGGAAATACTGCCATCGGGCAGGAAGTATTGTGAGTAATGTCTAGTAAATCTAGACAAAAAAAAAAAAAAAACAAGAGCTGCTGGAACATAGCTCAGAAGACATTGAGGAAATTAAAAAGCCCTTAAACTTCATGATCTGAACTAGTGAAAGTGAAACTAACATCTCAACAGGAACTCCTGATGGTTCTGTTTGAGGAGGTCAAACAACTGAAACTACAAATAAGTAATAAAGATAAAAAAATAGTTGAACTTGAACAAAAAAATTGACAATTTGGAACAGAATGCAAGACAACCTTGTGATAACTGGACTGGAAGTTAAGAGTCGGTCATATGCAACAGTTGCCGCTGACGCCAAAACAACAGAGGATTCATTCAACCTTTATTTAAACGATAAATCACATTGAGCCTCGAAGACTCATTTACAAGTGAGATCTGCTGACAGACAATAAGTGGTGAAAAATAACACATAAGAATTTGGAGACAAATAAATAGACAAAAAAAAGGATGCATCACAACAGGAGCTGCGGACTCTGGAGGAGCAGGTGGTGTCTTTTTTACAAGACAGGGACATTGATATACAGTAGATCATGAAGACATTTCTGTATGTCACACCCTGCACAGTAAAACTGAAAAATTCAAACTGGCAATCGTTGTTAGGTTCATTAGTAGGAAAACAAGAAATAATGTAATAATACAAGCAAAAAAATTGAAGGGACAAAAGTTTACATAAATGAAAATTTAACAAAAAAATGGCAATATTGCACGTGAAGCAAGGTTGTTAAAATAAAACAGAAAAAAATAGTATCAACATGGACAAGAAACGGAAGCAAATGGATTAAAGTACAGGAAGGATCACAGGCTAAAATAATAAAAGAGCTAAAGGATTTGGAAAGATTTAGATGAGTTTTGGAGATGACTAATTATAAATTATGAAATAATTTACACATGAAAATTGATAAAATTAAACAGTCTGATGAACAAATACACTGAAACATGACAATGAACGAAGAATCAGAATTTAAAATATATAATGTTGAAGAAGTGATTGATATAATTTTTTTCCAGTTATAAAAGATAGTGAGTATTATCATGAAGAGCAGTTCAACGATATCAACATGACAAATGGAGGTCTCTCTATTATTCGTTTAAACAGTAGAAGTATAAATGCAAATATATCCAAGATACAGGTAGTCCCCGGTTTATGGCGTCTGCGGTTTACGGATTTCCGCACTTACGTTCGCATCATAATTAATAATTAATATAAAAATATGGATTTTTTTTTTAATTTTACGTACTTTTTTCATGTGTAAAGCACATTGTTGCAGCTGTGGTTGTTTTAAATGGCTTTATAA
>JARVGS010000002.1:23724442-23735220 GCA_031762315.1 Hypsolebias antenori
GTCAACAAATTTGTCCAATCTAATAACAAATAATTTTTCTAATATTTTTGAAAATTGCGGTAACAAAGATATCGGTCAATAATTATTGAACAAACATTTATCACCACTTTTGAAAATAGGAATCACTTTCACAGGAAGTTAAAATATTGTTCACTATTGACCCTTTATAAGTTTGACTAGACAGTATTTTAACTATTGATGAGTTGAAATGATCAGAGCCTGTTCCTTTGGTAGTTGTGTCTAATGCTCCTTTGTTCAGGCAGACAAGTTTTACTTAAATGTTTTTACTGCAGGTAAAATGACACATTTGTTTTTCTTTGTATTAAATAAAAACTTTCAAAGGTAAAACCATTCTTCTTTTGCTTAATGACATTTAACTCTGCACGTTATCCCTGAAATTCAGACACACAGAATCACAAGTCCAAGTGTGAACTGTATCACAGAGTAAACACAATAAAACATATATTTAGTATCCTTAATGCGGGCCAACATTCATAATATACTGATTAAACTATTTTACTATTTCACTTTGATCACAAATTTCCACATAATCATTTACTAACGATCTTGACTTACCCACTCTGGCTTTATGGTTCCACACACTCCATTATTCCCAAGTTATAAATGCACTACTTTATTTAATAGATCAGTAATTCATACCAACTTAGTTTCATAATTCCTGTATCTCTCTTCTGCATTTGTTCTTGAGTTTAAGAAACACAAATACAAAGTCTTCTTTTCTTTACAAGCATTTTGTAACCCTTTCGTTATCCGTGGCTTCAATAACATTTTTCTTGACACAGATTTTTTTCATGAAGTTTTTTTTTTCATGTAATCTCAGAATGCTCATAAACACATGCTCTGTTTACATCATCAACCTTCCAATTCAGTTTTTTAAATAAATCTTCAATGCAGTATTTAAAACTTATTTAATGCGTTTATTATTTCATTCCTTTTTTGTTGCATTGATCATTTTTATGTAAACACTGGCAGATGATCACTTCAGTCATCAAAACCCCACTCATAGCCTCTTCATTTCTTGCATTTATAAAAAAAGTTATCATTTTTATTACTGTATATTGATTACAGTAGGCCTATATTAACACTATTTGAAATATACTTACCTACGAGGTTTAGACTTGCTGTAGCTCCCCCCACCCCAAAAATAAATAAATAAATAAATAAATAAATAAATAAATAAATAAATAAATAAAAATACAAACAAAACAAAACAAAAAAACAATACTGTATCTCTTCAAAGGCGAATTATTTTCACTGTCACATTTTTCACATGCAGGGTGCGTGCTTGTTCTGGCCTCGTCGTGCGTAATGACGCACGCATCTCGCCTCCCCTCCCTCCTGTCACATCTGGATCTGGCTCCTCTCATCAGCACCACTCAGCGCAGTGGGAGGGAGTGAGAGGGAGGGAGGTTGGGAGGGGAACGACCGGCTCGGGCAGCGCAGCTTCATCCACAACCGAGCAGGACCAAGGAGAGAAGAGAAGGACGTCCAGATATCTGCATCTCCTCATCCCTCCATCCACCAGTCCCGCGTCTTCTCTCTCCCTCCTTTTTTTTTTTTTCTCTCCCTGCTCTCCCCTCGGATATTATGAGCTCCAGCTTGCTCGAAAACCCCGTGCAGGCGATTCTGTACCTGCGGGAGCTCACCACCATCGTGCAGAACCAGCAGAGTCTCATCCAGACGCAGCGCACACGGATAGAGGAGCTGGACCGGCGGGTGGACGAGCTCATCTGTGAGAACAGGCACCTGCGGGACGTCAGGGTCCAGCAGCAGCATCCCCACCTCCATCACCATCTTCATTTCCCTGACCCCAGCTGCCTGCATCATCACCACCACCCGCAGGAACCCCAGCTCAAAACCAGTGGGGGGTCTCTGCCGGACCATCATGCGCAGGTTGAAGCGTCTCCGGGCGTCCAGCCCCCGCCGGCTCAGCCTCTGGACCCGGGGGACATGCAGCTGGTCCCGGCAGACCCGTCCACGCTCTCCCCAGTGGAAAGTGAGTCGGAGAATGGCGGAAGTTGTCCCGGCTGCAGGTCTTTGGTTCCACTGACCCCAACAACCCTGTGTCGGTCTCTGACCCTGGCGAGGACATCCGAGTGAGTAAACACTCAGGTTGTTTACGTGTGTTTTAGTTTTTGTGCGTAAATCTTCCAATTAGAACCAACATGGTCAAATAATGTCTTTAAAGCCTCTGCTGGTTCTGACACCGGCGGTGGACCTCAAGGACCCGTCACCCTCCTGGTCTTTTCCAGGACCGTCAGTACTTTGTGTGCAGCATCCGTCTCAAAGCGTCCAATCAAGGGCGTGCGTGCGCGCGAGCGTGCGTGCGGGATCGAGAGGCGTTTAATTAGTGAAGAGAGCAGATCACAAACGTCCAATTAGGTCCGTCGGGCGAGGAGGAAGAGGAAGAGGAGGATTATTTATATGAGATGCTGGATCACGATCAGTGGAATCGTTACGTAACAAACAGCTGTGGGCCTTAACGCGCGTGTGCACGTCGGTGTGTCCGTGAGGGTGTGCGCGTAAGAAGCTGATGAGACGCTGTCCGTGGTGCTGCTGGCCTGCATGGGTCTCAGCACGGGGTCTCTGGGCCTAGATGAGACATTAAACACATGCGCACGCGCATCCTGTTTGGCACCAAAGCTTTACAGTATACAGTATATTAGCATCATCTAACGAGAGGAAACTCATGTTTCCATCTTTCATTCCGCGTGCGGGCGCGCGCGCGTCTCAGAAGTTGTACTCCAGCGGGGGCCTGATTGGTCTCACTGGGACTCGTCCCCCACCGAGGGAGCGTCTTAAAATCAAGCTGATTGAGAGGAAAGGACACATTTACAGTCCTGTGCAAAAGTCTTGAGTCATCCCGCGTGCTTTATTTGCATTTTTTTTTCTTTTTCCTCTTTTAATCTTAGAAAGACTTTCAAAAGAAACTCTTTGGACTTTGGCAACTTTTTTAACGTTCATTTCTATTCACACTTCAAATCTTGTCTGAGGATGTTTTTTTTTTCCATGTTTGTTGAGTTTGAGCAGCATCCAAAAAAAACAAAGGAATATTTATTGCATCTAAAAGTTGGCTCCAATAGTAATGTTACAAAGATTGTTCAAAATAAGCATCTTAAACCAAATTTGTCAATTTTTCCTTATTGATGGTTAATATGGCCTGAATACAAAAATCTGTGACTGGCTAACACCACATGGATTTGTTTACCTGAAACAGCTGAGAAGGTCAAGGACGTCCATGGAAGAGCTGTTTGGATTGAGAAGTCTGATTATTTTGACTCTGATTTATTACAAATATAAGTGCTTTGTTTACATGGAATGCATACCTGCATTTTAGAATTGCACATCAATATATACACTACATCGCCAAAAGTCACCCATCCAAATGATTGGAATCAGGTGTTCCAATCACTTCCATGGCCATGGGTGTATAAAATGAAGCATCTATGCATGCAGACTGTTTTTACAAACATTTGCGAAAGAATGGGACGCATTTGGGAGCTCAGTGAATTCCATTGTGGAACTGATAGGATGCCACCAATGCAACAAATCCAGTCGTGAAATGCCCTCACTCCTAAATATTCCACAGTCAACTGTCAGCTGCGTTATCAGAAAATGGAAGTGTCTGGGAATGACAGCGACTCATCCACAAAGTAATAGGCCACGTAAACTGATGGAGCGGGGTCAGCGGATGCTGAAGCGCATAGTGCAAAGAGGTGACCAACTTTCTGCAGAGTCAATCACTAGATCTCCAAACTTCATGTGGCCTCCAAATTGATTTGAGTACCATTTGAGCCGACTTTTATGCAATGAATATTAATTTAGTTTTTGTGTAAAACTGCTCAACTCTTTCAGTTTGATAGATGAGAATAAACTTTTTGTCTGATTTCATAGTTTGCAGTGAGTATCTAACCAAAACTATAATTTAAGTTTGATCCTTCGGTGCTTTATTATCAGCAGCTAGTCACAATGTTTAAATTTGTTCGCATTTCTTCAGTTAACTCAGAAAAATACAGAAATGATCCCAAACTGACCAACGTTAACATTTAGCAACAACAGGGTTACTGAAAACGATAGATTTTCAAGATGTCTTTTCTGGATTTTTTCCCAATCATTTTTCGAGACATGACATTCAGACACGTTTCATTTACTGACGTTTATTCACTGTCCTAACTTTTTCCACTTTCTTCATCTTTTAAGCACAAGCTGCACAAAACGCTACCAGTTCAGGCACAATAAATAAATGAGGTTAAAAAAATGCAGCCAAGTTTAAAAAGGACTTTGAAAAATATCTTCTGAAAGTCTGAAGAACTATTGATCAGAACCATGAGAAAGTTTCCAACAAAGTTCAGTCTGGTCATCTGGATGGTTTCTCTTGTTGTTGAACCGTTTCGCCCTTCATCCTAAGGACTTCATCCAACCGAGGAGCCACAACAAACTCAGTCCCACAAACAGCACTCCCATGATGGACCAACCAGTTTAATGGTGATAAGATGGTTTCTGGAGTCCGCCCTCTCCCCCATCGACTTCTCTGAGGCAGCCATAGTGGTTCCAACCATCAAAGGTCATGCTCAATAATCCAGATAAAAATCCAACAAAGTTCAGTCAGGTCATCTGGATAGTTTCTTTTTTGATGAGACGTTTCTTCCTTCATCCAAAGGACTCCATCAGTCCGAGGAGTGACGATGAGTGATGTGATCCTTGGACTGATGAAGTCCTTTGGCTGAATGACAAAATGACTCAACAAAAAATAAACCATCCAGAGGACCTGACTGAACTCTGTTGGATTTTTTTTTTTTACCTGGACCATTGAGCATGAACTTTGACATAAGAAACTTTGATTTCTTAAACGCGAAATCCAACGGAATTAGGAAACTTTTGCACAGTTAGTCCTCACATCACATGTTCCTGACTGTGACTGATATCCCATCATGCTCCTGTGACTGAACGCAGCCTTTCATCACCACATTCTCAACAGTTTTCAGCCTCAGAACATTGGCTCAACATCTAATGTTTACATACGCCTCTGCCTGGGCCGGCAGGTGAGGGTGAGGGTGGGGGTGTGTGTTTAACCTCCGTCCTTGCCAGCTGTGTCCCGCCTGCAGCTGAGGGCTGACTGGAGATCAGTTATTCTTCTTGTCAGTCTGTCTCAGCGAGTTCCTCGTTCATCTCGTGCACGTGTGAATGAGCATATGAGTGCACGTCTCTGTGCAGGAGCATGTCTTCACATGCCTTTTTTTGGATGTATTTGAAATTTGAAGTCAGACGACATGCGTGGAGCTCAGGGGCTGGCAGTGAACACATCGAGGTGCTTTGCATCGTTGTCAGTGTTGCCACGGTACGTGAATGTGACTGTGTGGGTTTCATCCAGGAGCCTCTCCTCTGCTCGTTCTCCATCCCTCTCTCTTCCCCCACTCTCTCTCTCTCCAGCTGAGCCTTCTATCTGCCCCACTTAGCCCATGGAGCGAACAGTAATCAGCCGTTCTCAGGAGGGAGAAAGGCAGGGAGATTGAAAGAGAAGGAGGGAGATGCACGCTCAGCCGTTGTCTTTGATGGAGCCCTGGGAGGTGTTTGAAGGAGGAAGCTGGAGGCTGACACTGGAGTGGGCCAATGACAGACAGAAGCTGAGAGAGAAAAGGGAGAAAAAAGAGAATAGAAGAGGAGCAGTGGGGGAGGAGGGGTTGCTTAATACACAGACTGAGACAGGTACCAGGAGAAACCACCATCACAGGCAAAAATAGGAAAAGTGCATTATCTCATCAGCCAGGATGTATTGAAAGGATTCTTTGAAGGAACGCATATCGCCCTCAAGATGGCTGCCACAGCCACATCTTTGCAAGATGTGTTAACACTCAGCTACTATAATATAAGCCCCCCCATTAGTTGAAATTGTAAGTCCCTGTATAGTCATTGTTGTGGTTGAATAGCTGCAACAGCCATATTGGATATGGATGACTCCAAAAGTTATTTCCTATCAACGATTTCTCTTAATGAGCGTTTCATTCAAGTCTGTCCACTGGTTCATGATATATTTTGCTAACAGTACACAACATGGCTGTAGCTGCGCATGGCGTAGTAGACAGGTCAGACTATGTCCTGATGGCACTTTTCCCAGTCCACATGAAGCAGATATTTTTGCAAACCATTTCTTTTTTTTTTTTACAGTTTGGTCTTCGGACAGTCTGGTAAAAGAACGGTGCCTAAAGTGGTTTTACAAAACAGCCGAGGAGAGAGCTGAAGCATGAGGACATGAGCCGACAGTAGAATATACATGTACTGCTAAAATATTCACCTGTTCTCCTTGTACGCTTCATCCCAGGCAAATGTGCCGACAGATGGATCCAGTGAAGAGTGTGTGTTTGGTGTGTGTTAGTGTCAGCTTCTAACAGAGTTCTCACACTGACAGCAACTAAGCGCTCTTTCCTCCATTCTCTGGTCACTTTCCCAATGCTGATATTATTATTACAGTATTTTTATTTTAGTTTTTATTAAAAGACACATTATTTTGTCTTTTTAGAAGCCAGACAGTTGAACTAAAACATTATAAATATTAACAATGCATAAATAAAAATAAAGACCCCATCTGGTTTTGATCAAAGATAACAGAATCTGCCCAGCAGCAACATTTAAAGCACACAAATTAAATGCTCTCTCTCTCTCTCTTTACACAGAAAACAAAGCATAAAACATTAAGGTGTGTAGTTTTGGTGATTCTCAGCCGCAGGTTCAGCAGTTTATCAGTCTCTCTGGGTTGCATAGCAACTGGTCTAGAACAGGATTTAACCCCCAACCCAAACAAACAAGTCTTTTTAACTCCTTAAGTCCTACTGTTCAGATCACTTGTCTCACCATGTTTCTACAGGATAAACCCAATTATTGTTGAACGAAGCACTCGTGTTGCATCTTTGGCAGAAATGCTCTTCAAGTCTGCAGCTGTGGAGATATTAAACCATCATAAGGTCATAAGGTATATACTCGTACTACCTATACAAAAAAAAAAAAAAAAGAAGAGTAAGCACAGAAACAAGAGCAAACTAAATGTATAAACAACTTCATTCAACGTAGTTTGCCTCAGCTTGAAAAGTAAAAAAAAAAAAAAAAAACTAAATAAATGAAGAGGAAGAATAAACCTTAGCTCAGTTACTTGCAGTCAGAGGAGGAATTATCTGTCACCAGCCAAATTCAGCACATGAACATTATCAATGCAAGCCACCGTGCAGCCCTGGGGGCTCAGGCGCTTCGACACATCTCTGCCCAAATGAGCAAGTTAACTCACATGATCGAAATAACTTGTGTGGGGGAAAGGTATATTCTGGAAGTGCAGCCAATGTGCAGGTTCAAGAAGATAAAGGGCTTGAATAATGTTTACTAATGACTTCAGTTTTTCTCATTTACGAAAACAAATTAAAGCTGCGTTCATTACACAAATTTAAATAATATACTAACAATGTGTCTGCAGTCCTTTAAATGACAAAGCACCTGCGGAAAAGTTAGAAGTAGAGCTGCTCCAATCAGGGATTTCTTTATTTATTTTTGTTGCCGATCACCGATAGCGATCACAGATACCGGTCACATGGATTGGCTGTAATTTCTTTTGATTTAGTTGAGTGCTACTTGCTACGTGATCTGGAAAATAGGAACAAAAAAAAAAAATCACATTAATTTGGACAAAACCATGTTTTTATTTAGCTTTTCAAGACAAAAAAAAAAAAAACTTTCAGACAAAATACAGCAGGACTGCTGTTACCTGCTGTCAGTAACAGAATATTTAACAGAAGGAAAACATTGAGGCTCTCAACAGGCTAAATAGTGTAGAAAGTCAAATAAATCTCAAATGATTGCTTAAATATATATACCACTGGACTTCTGCAGGCGCAAATGTGATCGTTTTTGGCACTGAAAGGCATTGATTGGTGTCAGCCAATCACATAATTCTTAATGGAAATCAGCTGATCATGATTGGTGGCCAATCAACCGAAACATCTCTTGTCATAAACAGGTAATATCTCACCTGTTCCAGATAGCTTTTTGAATTACCTCAGTTTAGCTAATAGTTTGAGCAGGGTTGAGACCAAAGCAAGATGCTGCCAGTTTATGACAACTACGATATTAAACGTTTTCTAGCATGCAAGCACAGTTTTAGTTAAAAGCTTTGCATTTCTTCACAGAACGCATTTTACTTCAAGAGCAATAATCCACGTTTCATGTCAGAATTTAAGATTAACATAATCTAATGTTGTGAAACGTTGTATTGGCTTTTTTCAACCCTTAAAATGAAAAAGTATCAGGATCAGAATCAGAATAAACTTTATTATCATTGCACCGAGATACAACGAGAACATGTCCATACAGTTGTCTGAAAGACGGGCAGAGTGCACGTAGCTGCTGCTATATAGCGCGGCCGTCTTATCCTTTTCAGGATACATTTTTTAGATAGAAAAAAGGGACAAAGCCATGAGGAGAGGATAGTGGCATTACAAAAAAGATTTCTTCGCTACTTGTCCTAACAGGACACGATTTAAGACATCAAAAAACTCTGCAGCACATTTATGAACACATTACATATGCATTTGACGACGAGGCGGTCCATGAAGCACTAACAGATACAGTGGTTCATTGTCCTGAGAAGATAAGATGATTGTCAGCAACAGCTGTTAATTTATTCAGGCAGGCTATTTATTTCCTTGTCAGCCTTGAGTCTTTATTGATACTTCCAAGGTCCGAAATGGTCAGATTAGGGTGCATTCTACTGGTCCGTGCTTACGAGCCTCTTCAAGGTTGTTTCATGCTGCCGAGTCCCAAAGCCGCAGGTGGCCTGTGATTCAAATCACTTACATTTTATGGTTTAGCTCGTAAATTCGCTGATTTTGAGTCCTCCAAGCACGAACCAAACCTTCACATAGGCAGCAGCCTGACGAGGTTCAAATTAGCTGTGGCCATCTTCTTTCTCTGTTGATAAACCAGGATTCAGACTATTCCAAAAACAGGAAACCCGTTATCCTAAATCCAATTATATGCAGTTTTGACGTCCTTGGTCGACAGCAGAGGTAGACACATCACATTCCATTTCCCCAGAGATATATCCAGCTGCACGTGTTGTCCGAGCAGATGAGGGTTATCCATGACCCTGTTGCTTTGTTGAAAAGATTTTGTCATTTGCGTCGAAAGTCCAGTTGGTCGGATCCAAAACAGTAGTTTTCATTTCAGAAGATGTAAAAATAGGAGCTGCTCCGATACACAGACAGAGAGCAAAAAAGCAGGAGGAGAACATGGACCTCGTTACAGACAAAAAAAAAAAAAAAACTTTATATATATATATGTGTGTGTGTGTGTGTGTGTGTGTGTGTGTGTGTGTGTGTGTGTGTGTGTGTGTGTAGTCTCATGCAATATTATACTATAGTGCATCATCTGTTACTGTATGTGTTGTGAATGATGGTCAGCTATTATCACAGCAAATTTTATTTCAATACCAGTGATTTGATGTAAATCCATTTTTGTGTAGCCTAAGGTCAGCAGCCATTTTAAGTTTGGTTTAACTTTAAAAGTTAAGCCGTTGTAGAAGTACAACCAACTTTACTTTGTGAAAGTGTTATTAAAATCCTTTTTAGTGACTAAGGAGTTATTTTGCTAAAAACACAGATGTGCAAATCCTATTTCAAAGTATCTGAACAATCCCTTTAAGGTTCCCCCTCCTACTTCCTGTGTGATCCTGATGGGGGTATCTCAGTACTGGATACATAAAAGTGATGAATGAACACAGGTGTCAGAGGTGTGGATGATTAATGACAAAAGTCTGTGCATAAATTTATCTACAGTATATTAAACTTCCAGATATAGTACAGGGCAAGATATAATGTCAAAATGTCAAATTCAGCTTAAAAGAAAGATTATTTATTTATTTATTTATTACTTTGTACCTCTATGTCAAACTATCAAAAAAAAATTTCTGTTAATCAACTGATGCGACAAATGTCTCTTTTTGCTTGAAGGACAAACCTTAAACACATCACCTCAACCAGGAACTGATTTTAATCCAGAAAACTGAAGGACAAATAAATTGATTTGCATGAAAACTTCAGCAGGGGAAATATTTTAATGTACATCTGATTGTGGACTTCAAATTTTAAAAAAGAAATATGCATTTTGCCAAACTGAGGTACGTTTAATATTCTCAAAACTAACTTTACACAATCTGATTTTCCTGTTCGTCCCTCCCAGTGATCTGTTTTACATTAAGCGGATCATTTGTAGAGTGTTGATTTAAGTATTTAATTGAACCAAGTAAATTTCACCCAGAAGATGAATTGACTTAATAATGAATGACCTTAAAAAAGGAGGCAAATAGCTTGAATGAATAAAAAGAACATATTTAATAATTATCTCAGAACAGATTTGTGTACAAATGTGGAAATTGGGGAAAAGAAATGTATGGATTCTTTTTAATCTGCATATAATCTGGAGGCGAACACCATGATTGCCTCTTCAGTGAGAATCCATCCATCTTCGTCTTCTGAAAATATTTTGTACTTTGGCATCCTGGTTTCATCAGGTTTAGATTTGGATGCATTACAAGTAATTAATCCTGTTAGTGTGAAAGATTAACGATAGCATGCCTAGGTTTCCTGGTGTTTGAGGCAAGAAGGGATGTAGAAAACGTCTGTGTTGAAAAATGGATGTTGAACTGCAGAATACATGGTTTGGAAATTTCCAACGTCCCTGGGGAGTGAGCGGCTACCAGAAGACAAATGACTTTTGTC
>JARVGS010000002.1:23760645-23771675 GCA_031762315.1 Hypsolebias antenori
TATTATTAGTAGTAGTAGTAGTAGTAGTAGTAGTAGTAGTAGTAGTAGTAGTAGTAGTAGTAGTAATAGTAGTAGTAATAGTAGTAGTAATAGTAATAGTAGTAGTAGTAGTAGTAGTAGTAGTAGTAGTAGTATTTGTTCATTTTTGTCTTTTGTCTCTTTACAGCTGTGTAGTGGACGAGATGGACTTCTCAAACATGGAACTGGACGAAGCTCTGAGGAAGTTTCAGGCTCACGTTCGTGTTCAGGGAGAAGCGCAAAAAGTGGAGAGACTCATTGAAGCTTTTAGGTGAGACCCCATCACAGCCGGGCCTTTCTTATAAAAAAGGTTTGCTTTACAACCCGACAGCCCATCGCAGGTCTGAGCAGAGCTTTCAAGGTCTGTCTTAACGTCATCAAACGGCTATTTTGCCTGCAGCCTCATAAGCAAAACATGAAAGCAGTGACATAGTTCATATATTTTACAATATTTTTGTCAGTCAGAATCATGGCTTAATAGGACGACTGTAAAGACGTACGAGTGTTTAACAGGTTCTGTCGTCTCACTGCTGTAAGCTGCGATGACACCAAACCTCTGTATAATTAGTGAATTACACTGATTGCCTGTAACCTTTAACTAAACGCTGCAGAGTGTTTGATTATAAGCCACAATCGCAACAGAGACCTTCACTGCAGGCAATCAGCGTGGTTTTCATCAGGACAAAAATAGATGCTCTATTTTACAAATATCTCTCCTGGATCACACTTCCTGTTTGTATCTTTTTTTAGGGTTCTTGTGCATGCTGGATAGCTGTACGTTTGTTTACTAGTTCACTTCAGTCAAGGTTACTCATATTAGTAGTTAAAAGGATGAAGCCAGAGTTAATTTTTTTGCTCATCTGTCTCAGTCCTGAGCAAATGAGCGCGAGCACGACTCATTGAAACATCAGAAGACCTTGAGAGGCCAACACTAGTTTGTCCTTACGTGAACTGTGTTGCCTTTAACAAACCCCTGGGCAGAAACATTTAATGATGCAATTTTATCTTTTCACTCAAAATGATTTTTAAAATAGGAGCTTCAACAGGTGCTTTGTTCCCTGGCTTGTGATGACCTTGAAATGTTCCAGTGTTATCAAAAGTTTGTCCTCGAGACTAAATTTCCCGTTTTTGTTTGCTGCTTCAGAGTAATAGCTTGTGTTGCAACGTACATTTAATATCCCTCTGCTGATGAGCATGACTTAGACTCATTTCCTAAAATGTAATTTCTACAACAGAGAAAAGTGATTACAACCATCAGAACTGTTATGGTATGTTGCTTACACAAAAATCTGAGCTCCATATCAATAACATTGACTGAGTTACAGCCAATTAATTAAGCCAATTAATTAAGCCACAACAGCTTAGTGTTTGTCAAGGTCCGCTGACTGTGAAGGTGAATGTTTTCTGAAAGTTTCGTCAAAATCCATCCAGTGTTTCTTGCCAGATTTTGTTAACAGACAGAGCTGACTACAAAAAATAGACCTCACTCAGTCACTTGGTGCTCCAAATACGTGTTGGGGATCACTCTCAAGTACTACCACATCGGAGCTCAATGTCAGAAATAAATGACTGAATTAAAGCCGTTTGTGTGTTTTGTTAAAGTTGCTTAGCTGTGGTGGCCATCATGAATGGGGCTGATGCCAAAAGTAAATCCGCTGCAGATCTACAGCCACTGGTTACTTTCTGAGAGTTTCACACATATCTGTCCTGTGGCTGGTGAGATACAAACAAACACCCACATGGACACTGGCAAAACATTATTGTTCAGGAAACTAAAAGTCTGGTCAGACTGGGTCTTATTCCAGAACAGAGTTCAGCCCAGTAAAACAATTTCAAGTAAGTTCTTTATTGTGAAATTCTAACATATTGCAGTTATTTACATAGACATCTGTTATTATATCTCCTGAGGACTGGCCCTATTGCAGTGCAGTCCAGAGTTCATCACAATATGCTCTGTGGAAAACACAAGCTGTAGTAAAAACAGATTACATGCACTCTGACAAGAACCTGGTTTAGGATTCAAGAGTTCAGCCAGACACCAAGAACATTAAAACATGCTTAAGCTGCTGGTGGGCGTCTGGACCCAGCCACAGTGGTCTGCAGAGGTAAAATAGTCTGTAGGTCTCAGAAAATGTGCTGAAAAGCAGAAGACAGCCACTAACCTCCTCAGACAGGTGAGGTGAGGCGCAGCGCCAACTTCCAGAGCTTGAAGAGACGTGTCAGTGGAGGTAATGATGTCACTGTAGGTGGTGGGCAAGCAGCTGGAGAGGGAGGCCTTTAATGGTGTGAGTTGATCCGACAGAGGGGCAAACTTTAATCGTGGTCTGAGAAGAGAAGCAGGGTTCATACACGGGGAGGCCGAGATCTGAGAATTAATCCAGAGGGAAATCCTTAATCCAAGAGTCGATGGGCAAACCAGAAATGTAGAACAAAGCAGGCGTGGGGCAGATGTGGGGCAGACAGGGTGGAGAATCCAGGAAATGGGTATGAGGTTGAGATAAGGTCAGGCGTGCACATGGAAGAATGGCTGGATATCTACAAGCAAAAGTGTTCAATAATCTGACCGAGATTTGTCGTGCATGGAGCTCTTCTATAGAGCAGGTAACAGGTGCAGGGCATGAGCGCTGATTGAAGTGGGCATGGCAGGTGGCAGAAAGCAGAGATCATGACATACTTGGTCAGTGGAGCTACATAGTGCCCCGAGAATTGTTGTAAAAATATGTAAAATAATATTTGTCAGAACTGATATGACATTTTTCAGGTTTAAGTTGTTTCAAAAGCTGAAACATGTTAGGATAACCTCTGACTAGCTGTTAAATTGACTTCCTTCATTAGGATTTCTCTCTGGTTCTCAAACCTGGAATTGTTCTGATTGCCGTCTACTGCAGGTTAGATACTGACTGCATAGAAAGCTACGACTGGAAAATGGCATTATTGCAGTGCTGACTGTTAGTTTTTTTAAATTGTGTTTACCACTTCACATTGCACAAATAATTAGCACACTTTACAAACAACACATGGAAGGACAGATGGTGGAAATGTTTTCATTTAGTAAACATTTGAGGGTTTTGAAACCAAACCTGAACCCTCCTGCTACATCTGACCCTGTATTTATTCTCAGCCATGCCTCTCCCAGGCTAATCAGGTATTTCTCTTATGGAGAGTGCACTTTTATTATTAAATATATTTTTATTTTAGCATTAAAATGATAACATGCTGCATAACCTCTTACATTTCATCCACTATCTCCAAAAGATGTTCAGAAAAGTCAGAAGGACAAACGTTCTGTAACATCTTGGGATTTTTAATTAAATTTATAAAGGAAGTTCTTGGATTTTTGAACACGCTATAAATGTTGGATTGGATCTAAATGATGATATGATGTGTAGTAACTATTTTTAAGAAGAAAAGTACAGTATATCGCATTTAGTTCAAGATCAAATTTAGCACGTATGTATTACTATCATGATGGAACATTCTCCCTTGTTTATGTGATTGGAGAGTCTTTTTATTTTTATTTTTAATTGTTTGCCTAAAAAGCGTGAATTCATAGCACAGTTTCTAAATGTCGTCTCTACATGCCTGTGCAGTCGAGTGCTCGCTAATCAACACACGCCCACCTCCTCGTTTCAAAGCCGGCATTATGCACGACACGCTCAAACTCAGCCGATCCAAACTAATTTGTTTATTTTGGTTTTATCTAACCCAGAAATATGCTGCTACCAATCTTTAAGCTCATTATCACGTTCTTTGGCGAAGTCTGATCTGCTGCTTCGAGCTGCTTCGTGACCAATTGTTAATTTTTTTCTTCTTGTTAGTGACATTCATGGTTTCCAAACTGTGTTGTTTGTGTGGGAATCATAGGTGTCACAATCTGTGTTTTCTGTTGTTTTGTGAGCAATTTTTTTTTCTCTTTAGTTATTTTTAGTTTTGTTGATTCTTTGTTTCCTTGTGATCAGTTTTTGTCCCTCTGTGCCATCGGCCACCCTCGGTCCGCCTCGCCCAGCTACACCTCACAGCTGCAGCCACTTCTCCCATCAGCCCCAGTCCTTTTAATTCCCCAGCTTCACCTCATTCACCAGTTGAGCATTTCTGGTTCTTATGCGGTTCTTCCGCCGACTCCTTGTAATCCTAATTGCGTCTCCTAGTGTTACTACTCATGTTTTGCTGCCACGTCAGCTTTTTGTTTTCTTTTGAAATTGAAGCTGATTTTCTTGAGCTCCCTGTGTTGAGCTGCCTCCTTGAATCCAACCTCCCACAATCGTGACAATAAGATCATTTTATGCTGACTGCATCTAGTACTGTACATTCTGAAGCCAAACTGATGATGTAAACGTTCATTGTTTCATTGTTGCGGGCTGCCTAACAGTGGAGACGGATGATCTCAGGAGCCACTGGGTTGATTTTAATGAAACCTGTAGACAAGAATCATTGAATGTGCATCTACAGCTGTTAAACATTTTGGAGTCATCCTGATTCAAGATGGCCACCACTCAACTTGAGCCATATCCAATCTACTTTACAGATATTGAGCTAAACTTTGGTGTGGTAGTAGCTGAGAGTCATCCCCAACACATGCTCCAAGCACTGATTGATTGTGCAAGATAGAAAATTTGCCATGAACTGTTTGGAAGCACCTATGTTTGATAGCAAACTATTTCATGGAGCGCTGGACAGATTTCAGGGAAACTTTACATCTACAGCTGATGAACATTTGGAGTTAACTTCAAGATGGCTGCCACAGCTAAATGATCATAAGAAACACTGAAATGGCTGTAGGCTATTTGGTGAATTTTAGCTAAATCGAGCTACATTTTGGTGTTAGTAGCTGAGAGATATTTATAACACTTATTCAAAGTGACACTTGTTATTTGAAATCTTGCCTTAAAGATTCAGTGTTGGAGTCAGCAGTTTTTACAAAATGATCTTTACATGCACCGTTAGTAAAACCACAACTTTTCTTTTAGCCATGGTTAGGGTTAACCACAACAGAAAAGTTTTTTTTTTTTTTTAGCTATTCTCAATGGTATTTTGGAGTTTGTTATCTTTAGAGAAACTATTAAAAATACTGAGCCGGTTGATAGACACTGTCTCAGCTTTATCAGGACTATGGAAACTTCTGGTTGTGTTCACAGACATTCTCACTACTTTCATCATCCTCCTTGGCCCCCTGCAAAATGTGTTATGTTTATCTAAGTTGCTTTGCTGACATTTTTTTTTTTTTGTGGCTACCTTACACTGTGCCCTGTGTCGAAGACACAGTGTGAGAGATCTTTTTTATACCTTCTTTCCTCTTGTTTTTCTTCCCTTTTCTTAGCGATAAGGGCAGCGCTTCACAACAAAGCTGCAGCCTCCGTGCACTTCCGTCTACTCTTGTTGGACAGCTGCACTGAAATGTATTTTTCCTGCACTTTGTGCAATGACTGTAAAGTTGATTCTGATTCTGATGACGCTTCAGGCTCTCTGGGGAGTTTGCTGAATTTGTTTCCAAATGCAGTGTATATTGTAGTGTTCCTAATTTAAAATGTTAATGATACTCGGTTGAGCCAGGTTCTGCCACTGGATGAATCACAGCAAAGTGAGATTTCAGTTCATATTTAAACAGAAAATTTTTTAAATTATGTAAAAGTAAATGGCATCCAACATGCTGTTTCAGTTGGACCTCGAGGGTAACGTTGCAAAAGTGCAGGTTTTAGCTAAGATTCTTTTGAGAAATCACACCATTGTTTTGTCATTGTGTAAAGAAAACACACCTTCAGCAGTCTATTAAAAACTAATTCATCGTTTGAGGAGCGAAAGAAATGATAAGTGAGTCTGATCTGATGGATAATCATGTAGTCATTAGTTCATCACATCATTCGCTCAGTGTCCCTGGGTACAAATTATAAAATCATCAGTGAACTCCAAGCTGCAGCTGGATATGAGTGCAGGTCAAAAAAAAAAAAAGAGCTGGGTATTTTATCGAGAAAACCAGACATCGTATATCTCATTTGTTGCGTAATGGTTGTTATGTCATCTGTTTGCAGCGTGTTGCACTCTTGTTGGGAGTTGTTACTTTTACATAAAGTGGTATTTTGTGCCAGCTGGCATCCAATTTTTACATATAGGAGCCGAAGTTTAAATAAACTGCTTACGTAAGAGGGAGATCTGGGCTCGGAAATGTGTGAATGAAACATAAAACCACGCACGTACTCGGACTCACCACTTGGTTTACTCTCTCACACACGCACCTACACGTTGATGCACGTGTCCTTTTTACATTCTGCACGCTCCTGGAGAATTGCTGCAAAATTGCATCAACTTAGTAAATCAGGAGCATCGTTAGTGTGTCTGCATGTGTGCATGGTGTTAGTGCAGAGCTCTTTCAAGTAAAGGTGGTTCCAAGCTAGACTGGTTAATTAATATCTTATAGCTCAGCCTTAAATCTCGTATAGGACGTTGTAAATTGCTTTGTGGTTAGAGTCGTCTCAGATGCAGCCTCTTGTTTTGCACATGCTTTGACAAGTACACAGTTCTCTGCAGCAGAGCATCTTTCTTCTTGTTTGCATCCTGTCTTGCTGCAAAGATAAAAGCCTCCCGCTTCTGAAACGGCCCGCTGTGTAAGTTATTGTGACAGCACGGAGGGGGATGGAGAGGTGGAAATAGGAGCCTGTAAGCCTGTGGGCAGCAGTGGCCCAAACAAAGGCCAAGCGCGGCCTCGCTGGCTCCAAAGTGGAATTGCCTTTCCTGAGGCTGAACTCTTTTCATGCTGTCAAATGCGTCTGCTGTCCTGTCAGTCTCACTCATGGTTCAGTAACATCTGAGCAGGAGCTGCAACCTAACATCTATCTGATGTTGAAAAATAACAGAAATGCAGTCATTTTTGTCAAACCTTGAAAATATTGCACTTTGATAACACTTTACTATCTCAGATGTGAATGACTGTCAACTACTATCACACCGTTTCCTTAAAACTGTAACATTCAGTTATTTTGGTGTGACTGTGACAGGCATCATGTATTGAATCCAAAAGTTAATCTGTTGTAGACGTACAGTCATTGTTTTCTGAGAGTTTCAAGAAATCTGTTCAGTGATTCATGAGATGTTTTGCTAACAAACAAACAGGGAAGATGCTAAGCCATCACTGCACCGAATCTCAGCTCAACATCAGTAAAACTGACCGAGTTATAATTATTTTAATGTTAGCTGTAGTGGTCATCTTGAATAGAGTTGACTCCAAGAGTTATTCAGTCGAGGATGTCAACCTAATGGTTGCTTTCCAAAAGTTCCATTAAAACTTATTCAGTGACGCATGAGATGTTTTTAAGAACAAGCACACATTCACACACTAGACTTTGTGAACACAAAAAAAAGACTGTATGACATCAGAAATACGTCAGTTTGTGACATTAATATTGTGCGTATGGTATTAAAAAAAAACTAATTTTCAATGTAATGTTCAGCTCCAAAAATGGTTAATAAGTGAACACTAACTTTGTCCATCTGTTAGCAAAATATCTCATAGACTAGATAGTCACTGAAACTCTCAGAACATAGCAGTAATCAGCTGACTAAAGCTAAAGAATACCGGATTCAAGGTGGCCACCACAACTAGTTAACATCAGCAAACAAGTTAGCTGTAAGTTTGTCAGATTTACAGGTGTGGAAGTAACATCTGGTGTGATGGTAGTTCAGTCATCCTCTGAGTGGAAACAGATCAAATAAAATGTTTTATTAAAACACTGGCATGTGAGACAGTGTGGAATATGCATTTGTTACTATTTTTTGCAACTGAAGTGTAATTTTACACACTTCTTGATGTCAAGCAGGAGTTTTCTCAATGCCTGATGACAGTAGGCTTCGTTTGAACTTACTGCGGTGGAGAGGAGGAAGAATAAACTAAGGAGATGTATTTTATCTAGAGTCATTAAATACACACAACTGCTATTGAATCAGCTATCTGTCATATTTTTATATTTGTTTCCTGTCTTTGTTACAAACAAGAAAATATTTATTCAATAATATTAGTATTAACCCATCAGATTTTGCAGCTTTGTGTTTTATTTTATGAAACGCAGCAAATCAGCCCTGCAGGTAAAAGAACAGAAGGATGCTTGTTTTAAACAATGCAACATCATTTTGCTCTTTGCTCTGCAGTCAGAGGTACTGTATGTGCAATCCTGACGTGGTGCAGCAGTTCCACAACCCAGACACCATCTTCATCCTGGCCTTCGCCGTGGTCCTCCTCAACACCGACATGTACTCGCCCAACATCAAACCCCAGCGCAAAATGGGCCTGGACGACTTCATACGCAACCTAAGAGGTTAGTGTGCATTTCTGCAACACGTGTGAGAGTGATGCTCTCAGAAACTCTTTTACAGGATCTACACTGTGAATCTTCCTCAGCAGGCAGAGCTGGTGTGATGAACAACTGATACGCTTCAACATTTATGACAAGTGGGTTCACAAGCAAAGAGTTCCTAGATTGGATAAACCACAAGCGCCAACACACACACACACACAGGTCTCAAACTGCAAATATTGAGGAGGCTTGAAATGCCAGAAAGACTGATGAGGAAGATGAAAATGAGAGCAGAGGGCAGGCTGAGCTGAGGTTTTACAACGAGCTGCCTCATATCCGCCTCACGATCAGTCTTCTGAGTGACGGCGTCTGGAACTGCAGTAAATTACTCAAAGAGGCTGCAGTTGCTGCCTCTTCTTACCGTCATCAGAAAAACATCAGCAGGAGATTCTTGATATCCTCGACTCTGAGCTCTGCTTCAGAGAGCGCAGCGCTGGTCCTGCTCATTAACTCACTCAAGTTTAGGATTTACTGATGCAAAGAAGCTCATCTCCTACCAAACGAATGGCGTTTTTGCTTTTGTCTGTTGTTTTGTCTTTAGCATTGGCAAAATTTCTCATGAACCACAGGTTGGAGTTTAAAATAAACTTCAAAAAGTATTTATTGGATCATTTGGATGCACATCAGTGACTAACTATTAGACTAAACCCCATTCAAGATGGCTGTCATAGTTAATCCAAATTATTCAACACGAAAATGGGTATAACTCAGTCAATTTACAGTTACTGAGCTAAGATTTGGTGTAGAAGTATCTGAAAGTTGGCCCCAACACATACTCAGAGACCCAGCTCATCTTCTGAGACTTTACATATATCATCACAAGATTTGACCAAAAAGACTACATCTCTGTCCCATCTCATGATAAGATGAGCTTAGTTTAGAACAATGACATGGAAAAGGGCAAGTGGAATACATTCCTTCAAGGAATGCTAATTGTAGTGACTACCGTATTTTCTTTCGTATACATGTATGTCGTGTTTATGGTGCATCACCGCTGACCCGTTGTGTTTATTATGCATCACCACTGACCACTGGAAAACATGGGCCGGTGTTGTACCAAAAATCAATTAGTTGCCAAAAACTGACAGGTGGCCACGCTCACGGGAGGATTTGCTGTTGCAGTTTTTCGAACTTTAACAAGATTAACACCTAAAACAATTTTTTTTGCTCTATATTATAGCAAATGTGTGTGTCTCAGTTTAACTTTTCCCTTAATAAATGCACTTTAATGGTCAATGTTTGGCAGAGGGTGGCAGGGGTAATGGTACAGGAACAACATATACATGTACCGTAGTTGTCAAAAGCCTAGAGGGCCCTCGTACGCCATAGTGGCTGCAAATGATAATGTTTACACTGTTTCATGTCAGCTTGAATGAACAGTCAAAAATTGTGTTATGAATGTAGCAATATGAAGGAGAGAGATGGAGGAAGAAGGGTGACACTTTCTCCATCCCCTTCACTACATTTCTTTTATTTCTTTAGCTCTTGTTAAAGTGGGGGCACCAGCTGGTCAGAATCCGTTAATTACAGGGAGTTTTATACCATAACACAGGAATATTCATCTGATTGAAGAGACCAAAGTTGTCTTTGAACTTTTATTACAAAAATAATCAAACTAAAATCAACAACAATAAACAAACAATAACAATGAATTCGTGGAATTTGAGTCTTCTTCTTCATCTTCTCCTGCTTGAAGATGACTTCACTGTGCTGACATTTAGCAGAAATTAGCTTTGTGCATTGTGGTGTGTTTCAAGGATATTGCATTCATTTTGACTTTATAAAAAAATAGGAACATATTTGAGTTTTTGTTGATTCCTAACTCATATTAAACGGGTACGCTTTCAATATTTTAAGTTTCATTTCTCCTCAACAACCTCTCCTTGAATCCTCTCAGGCGTGGACGACGGAGCAGACATCCCCAGGGAAATGGTGGCAGGAATATATGAGCGGATCCAGCAGAGAGAGCTGCGCTCCAACGAGGACCACGTCACCTACGTGAGTCGGGTGGAGCAGTCCATCCTGGGCCTGAAAACGGTTGGTAACAGCAACGATCCTGTGCAAGACGCCTTCATTTTCTTCACATACTTGTTTTTAGCGAGGCTCCTTCCTCCGTGTGATGTATGATCTTGTCCTCTGCATGGTTCGAGCTGTCATCTTCATCTCTCTTTGACCTGGTTTCTGCAGATCCTTGCTGTACCCCACAGACGTTTGGTGTGCTGCTGCCGCCTGTTTGAGGTGCCTGATGCAAACAAACCTCATAAACAGAAACTTTCCCAGCTCCAAAGAGAGGTCTTTCTCTTCAATGACCTGCTGTTGGTAAGACATACAGTGTTACTGTGCAAAACAAGCTTTTGTTCCATCATACTGAACATGATCACAGCTACAGTAATAAATTCACCCAGAGAGATCACAGTGTTCACACTGAGTGCTGAATTACTTTACTGACCAAGCTGAAACCGAGATGTTGGACAAAAAACAGAATAGCTAAAAGCTATAAGTTACAAAAGGTTAGCTTAAACCTACGTAAAAGTCATAAAATACGAGACAAAAGCAGCAAAGTGTTAGCCAAAACACAAAAGTATCTAAAAGATATCCTGATGCATGCTCAATAATCCAGGTAGAAAAATCTAAAAAGTTAAGTCTGGTCCTCTGGACATTCAAAAAACA
>JARVGS010000002.1:23775534-23797663 GCA_031762315.1 Hypsolebias antenori
AGGTACGTCACATGTATTTACGTACGTTCCGACTTACGTCAAATTCGGTTTACGACGCCGCGTGAGAACAGATCTACGTCGTAAGTCGAGGACTACCTGTAAATAAAAATCCCTTACCTTCTTCGTCCTCGTCTTCATCACTGGACTCCGACACGTGCACGCTGACCGAGGCGGAGGCAGCATCCGTCCACTCGAAGAACACCCCAAAGCCGATGTCGTAATAGTCCGTGGCGAACTCCCAGAACAGGTAAGATCCTTCCTCGTGGGTGGGAACGCGCACCGTGACCACCTCGCCGCGCCCCACCGTGATCACGCTGTCTGGATCCTGACGGATCTTCTCCTTGAAGTCCTTGATCTGCGGCCGTGTCCACATCGAAGGGGCCGCTATGACTGGTGGGGATTCTGCAATGACAAAAAGAGGAGACATTTTGTTGAAGCAATCTGTTAATAACAGTTCAATTACCTTTTTTTAAATGCGATTTTTCCCCACTAATGTACAGACAGTCGGTCAAATGACCAGAACTAACAAGTGCATTAACATCTGATCGATTTATTGTTTTCTACAGAATAATTGAAGAAAAACAATCTGACTTTATTTTGCCCAAGACATGTTTCAGAACTAAATAAAAACTTTACTTTTTAATAATTACTTATATCTTTTACCCATTATCCTACAGATTACACTAACGATCAGATGACGGCCACTCTAAAAGGAAATATGGAGCTTTAGACAGATTGTTTCTCACATCATTCTCCCCCACCGCTCGATTAGTAGACAAAGCTACAGCCCTCCTACCTAATAAAGGCCCGTTTTCAGAGATCTCCTCTGCCGGCTCAAGTTCTGGCTCCCGGTCCATGCTCTCCGAGTACGAGTCAGACTGGCCTCCGTTGACTGTGGGAAGTTTGTCGCTAATGAACGGCGATGCGGCGCTCAGTGGTCCGGCTGTCGAGGTGGAGATGGGTTCCCCGTTGTTAAAGCTGCTGGAGTCCAAGGCGCCCGTCACCGCTGCATCAGCCTGCTGTTGCTGCTTCTGTAGGGCCGCCTAGGACAAGAGGACGGGACGAGACAAATGTGATCAGAAACAAACAGCAGGTTCTCTGAAGAGCAGTGCGAGACTAAAACTTATTGCATGAGCTACTGTTGGAACAGCAGAAGTTGCCAAAAGACAAAACAGCCCATGTTGATACAAGAAGATTTAAGTTCAGATTTGTGTGGACTTTAAATATTTGGTTTAAATGTTTTTGGCATAAGCCTTGCTCTGCACATTCATTTCTACTCAAACATGATTTGTGTGAGTAATTTGAAGATTTTTTTTTAAATTGTGGAATGGGCATTTTTGTCATATTTTTCACAAGTTTGTTGTTTCGGTGTCAAAGCTCTAGAGCCATCGGAGCACAAAGAAGTTTCCGAATGTGCAATACTGACTCGTCTTGTTTTTTCCCCCCAGATAAAGAATTGTTAGAATAAATCTGTAGGATCTCTCAAGGTTGCAACGGTTACGGACTGGTTAGCAACACAAAACAGAAAAACAAAAAGTAAAACATTTGGAGAATCTAGTTGCTGTTTTCCTGAATTTTGCGATCATGTGACCACCACGTTCTGCACAGCCACTTAAATGGTAAATAGACTGTACTTATACATCTTTCTATCTCATCAAGACACATTGACCCATTCATACAGCACTCTACTAGATCTGCACAAAGAATAATCAGAGCTGTATCACATTCATACACCGATGGGACACACATCAGAGGCAATGAGGGGTTCAGTGTCTTGCCCAGGGACACTTCAGCATGTGGCTGCTGGTGGAATCGAACCCCCAACTCTTGCAATGGAGGACGACTGTTCTAACCACTCAGCCACATGCCGCCCCAGCATAGACCTTGTTTTTTTTTTTTTACTGTTCTTAACATGTTTGAAAAATTTTCCCTTTGTCTCTGCACTGTTTTTATTAAATAAAAATTTAAATAATTTATTATTAGTCAGTTTGCCTGCTCCTGTGCCTGCACTGTGGTCCTCCTACCACCACTTCATGACAGATACCACCAAAAAAATAACAAAAATCAGCAAATTGTAAAGTCCCCCAAAAAGGCTCGTTTATATTCTACTAGTTATCGGTAACTTTGAGTACCAAGGATGAGTGGTTGCAGTTAGTAGACTTTAATAGACGTTTTTCTTACCATGGTGGCCACCGAGATGACCAGATTATTTAAAAAAAACATGGACACTAGTGGCCTTTATTTAAAAATGAGGAAAGAGGAACGTGTGCTAAGAGATGTATAGTATTTTTTTAAAAAATCACACCAAGGTAGTTCTAAAAGCTGCAATATAATGAATACACATTTTTTTTAATTATCTCTGGGTTTCTGATCAGACTATGCTCATGGCGTCACCATGATGAGCCCGTTTACCTCAGAGAAGAAGCAGCTGGTGAGTTTCTGCTCTCCGAGCGGAGAGGAGCTCAGGAAGTTTGCGGAGGAGCTCAGGGAAGCTATTGCAGAGGTCAACGAGATGGAGCAGATACACATCCAAAGTAAGAGAAGAAGCACCGTGTCTGCAAAAAAGAACGAAACATGTCACTGTGTAGCTGAATGCAAGCTCTCTTTGCTCTAGTGGAACTGGAGAGGCAGCAAGGCGTCCAGCCACATGTTTTACACACAAACGGCGGTCAAATGGACACACACACCGGACATGGCTCTCCCTCAGGTACTGGTTTTGCTTGTGTAGCATAATACAGCATACATTACCTAAATGTCAGCCCCCCCATCCCCATATGAGAGCTGGTTTCTGCTTTTCTGTACATGTACATGCCTGCTGACTAACAAAGAGCCCGTTTCTCCCCACAGGCCAGCAGGACCCGTATGATAAAACCGGCAACAACACAGTAGAGGTGAGTGCCTAAGCTACTCTCGTCTCCCTCAGGTAAGTATCTGCATATCCAGCTCTGTTGATGTGGTTTTGTACGTGAGTGTGTGTGCGTGTGTGTTTAGACAGGGACTGCACCTCATCCTGAAAAGACAGAGCTTTTTGCTTTGCTTCGGTAAAGCTCTGCCTGCAGCACATCACTACTAAGCAGCCAAGGATACAAAAGCCACTAAGAAGTAGTGGTGCTGCGAACAGCCTCACTCATTCTGGACCTCATGAGCGGACCAGCCGCCACTCACTATGAAACACGCCCATCTCTCATGAGCTAAATCTTGCCAGTGTTGCCATTTAAGAGCCCATAAGCCTCACTGGCTCCTTGAATACCATCAAAGGTAGACAACAAAGGTAGATAATCTCAGAGATGCACCAATTGCTTGGCAGGTGGCTGGTGGAATCAGACAATTTTCAGCTTTTGACTGGAAATCAATATTTTTTTTCCTTCCAATGTGAAAACAGACAGCGGTAAAGCAGCGAATTCCTGCTATCAAAATCTTCTCTCTGTAGGTTTTATCTTTGTGAACAATATAGCTGAGATTTAGCAGTTTGACAGTTACTAATATCAAGTTGTAATTCACCAATTGTTACAATAAAAAAAATTGGCGATTGTGAATGGGTGAGTCATGGAACACAAGTGTCTCGGGACACCGGGAACCACTGGAGCTGCCGTGGCTGAATTCTGTTGCAGCGGCGGCGGCAACGTGATCCGGGTGGTCTGAGCTCAGTGTTTGTGGCCAACGCAACGATGACTGGAGCTGTTGCAGATGCCAGCAGCTCGAGGAGCTAAGAAGAACTGAGATTCTGACAAGTTGTGTCGTGCTGGAGGATCAGAGGTGTTTGGCCATAGTGAAGCTCCTATTGGTGGACGGAGGTTTATTTGCCAAATGAGTTCACGAGAAAATATATCTCCTTTCTTCCTCAACCACCATTAGAGGCGAGGGAAGAATCTCTAGCTCTAGACTGCAGTGATGAGGCTGACATCTTAATGTTGAGGTTCCCACCTGAACGAGAGTTCCATCTGAAACTTATCAGGTGAGGAGAAGTTGGGGCCCCAGTAACCATCTTATCACCAACAAACTGGTTGGTCCACTATGTGAGTGTGCTGCTTGTGGGACTCAGTTTGTTTGTGGTCCCTCAGGCTGATGAAGAACTTTGGATGAAGGATGAAATGTTTCAACAACAACAAAAAAAAAGAAACCATCCAGATGACCTGACTGAACTTTGTTGGACCTCATCATGTTAAAGTTTTTAAGAGTTTTATATGAATTATTCAGGTGAGAATATTTTAAACAAAGACAAGCAGCCACGAGCTCAGAGACAGGAACAAACTGACAATTACTGTAACTTTTAGAAAAGCTCTGTCGCCTAAAACAATGACCCTAAATGCTAAAAAAAATGGGCACAAGTGAAAACATTCATTCTACTGAAGTTCAGCTACTGATCTGGGTCCAGACACAACTTTTCTGGGAGCTGGATCCAGACTGTGGTCCACCATTTTAATGGCCCCTAATAAAGGTTATACTTCTTATTTATAGTTTTTACAGAGAAAATTGAATTTGCAGGTTGAAACTTTACAAAAAAAAAAAAATTGTAAACCACTAACAGCTTTAGAAGCTGCATTTGGTGCATCTCTAGTGATTTTGTCAACAATATGTCAGGAGAGTGTGATTCGGTTTGGTGTTCTTTGTAGAACCAGCCCTTTTATAAAAGAGGACTTTTTTTTTCCTCCCCTCATTTCTCTTATTATACCCTCTCCTCCCTTTTTCCTCTGCTCCTTTCTCAGCCTCAGAGTTGCAACTTCTTGTGTTAGGGAGACACCATGCCCTCGGTGTCACCTCCATCCTTTCCTGACACTCCGTTTATCTTTAGGTCTATCCTTCTGCCACCCATCGTCCTTTATTGCACACACAAAAAAACACAGCGTTCCTGCAAGAATTCCTAACTAAAACCTCTTCTTACCCACAATCCTTTTCTCCTTCTGGGCTGCGTGTAAAATATGATTAAGCTGAAATCGTGTTTGAGTCAAGAGATGAGGGAAAGCTGGAGAGTGTGTCTTCTGCATGCACTTGCACTGCATGCTGCCACCTGCATGCCAGCATGCCCGTGTGCGTAACTCACCAGAGGGCTGCGTGGAGGCTGCGTTCAGGCTGGTAACTCCTGGTGCGTTCTCTGACTGTTCCTAAACTAGGTGTCAATTCACAACAGGCTGCAGACGTATCAGCTGAGCCAGCCCAGCATTGAGTCCGTGCCTCTGGCCCTGGCTGCGCCACCCGCCCTCCTCAGCCCCATCCAGGCCAGAGATCTCTGCCCGGAAACGCTCATCCAGTGCCAGCAGATCGTCAAGGTGATAGTCGTGGACCAGAGCGGGCGAGGGCGGATGGAGGCCTTCCTCAGTCAAGGCCCGGCTGCCCACCAGCTCATCCAGTCCGCCATGTCCACACCCGTTCGTGTCAGAGAGGGAGACGGACCCCAACCTCCTTTGCCGCCTCCCCCTCCTCCTTACAACCACCCCCACCAGTTCTGTCCGCCTGACTCACCCATGCCCTTTCACCACACCATGCCGCTGACCCGCAGGCGCAACTCCAGCGGCTCTCGCAGCATCGTTTGAGATGACCCCTGTGCTGGAGATGACTTTTACAGCACGTGGCGGAGCACAAGTTGACTCACTCTGAATACAAGCAGCGCAAAAAAAAAAAAAAAAAAAGATAAGACAATACTTTATGAATTAAAGGAAAAATAAATTAAGAATCTGTCATATTAGTCCTGATTGTTGTTTCACAATGGAGTGACTTTCATGGCAGTTCTGAAAGAAACGTCATCCCCGTTTTGTTTCCAACGTGTCTCCTGGTGACCTGTCTCCATTTCATAGATTTATGACATCACCTGTCCAGGAAACTCTGAGAGGGACTCTTTACCAAATGTGAAGAACAAAATGTGTCCGTCGCTTTAGTTCAGGACACTGACGTTTGGCGTGAACCTTTATTTGAAACCGTGTTTCACAAGAAATCATTTCAGCACTCTGCATAATGTGAAGAAACAAGAGTACCAGCTTATTTGTTCCCTTGTTTTCCAGGGAACAGGTAATCAGTATGCGAACAAGGAGATGAGGGGGGAAAGAGAAAAAAAAAAGATAAATGGCTCTGTCATCGCTACAATGTCATGTGCAATTTGGAGTAGTAAGCAAAGGTGTTGCTGCTCAATAACTTAAAACAATTTTCTGAAGACAATCATGTTTCTGCGCCTCATTGTGTGTTTTTCTCAAATTGTCGTAGCACAAATAGCGCCTCAGTGCTCTGATTCAGTGGAGTGTTGCTCTGACAGAGCTCGGGAAACAACAGCGACATGTATTACTGTATCTGCACCTCTGAGCTGCACTGGGAGCAGAGAGTGTGAGCTCTGTTTGTTCAGGCTGCTTACTTTTGGGCCACAGGGAATCGAGCTGGTAATTCATTCAAAACAAGGCTAAAATGGGCAAATAACTCTTTTCCTTTTCTGTGTGTTTGCTCCTCTGAATACCTGATGTGAGTATTGATGTTACGTTAGGATTTAAACTATGCCTCGGCCCAAATATATCTTTTTTTAATAAGCTATATTTGACATTTTAAATGATGCTACACAGGGTAGAAGTGTCACAGAAAAATATGAACTCTAGTTCTTTTAAAATATAAAATAAGCAAAGACTAATTTCAGTACCGAATGTGAAAACGATACTTCAGGTTTTCTGAAGTGAGGTTCCTTTGGAAAGGTTGTGGACAGTTAATATCTTACCTGCTTTAGATAGAGGCTGACTGATATGAGTTTTTGTTGGCCATTGATGTGGGCAGCCGTTTGCCAATTTTTGGTTGGTTAAATTAAATAAAACATAAATTGATTGTAAATTTCCTCCTTGGGGGACTAATAAAGGCTCATGTTATTTTAAATAACGATAATTGCTTAACTTAAAATGAACATGTATTTAGAACTATTATTTTCTATTTAGAAGGACTTTA
Source organism: Hypsolebias antenori (assembly GCA_031762315.1). Classification (NCBI taxonomy): domain Eukaryota; kingdom Metazoa; phylum Chordata; class Actinopteri; order Cyprinodontiformes; family Rivulidae; genus Hypsolebias; species Hypsolebias antenori. The sequence goes on from JARVGS010000002.1 coordinate 23,782,447, forward strand.
GAACTTAAAGATAATACGTAGCGCAATCTTACTTTAACAAAAAACTCAAATGTTGGCCAGAGTAAAGAAGAATGCCATCAGCCAGATAAAACCAGTCTTTCTCTAAATGTAGATTGTTTTTGAACCACTTTAGTTAGAAAAAAAAGAGAGATTCAAGATGTTTAATGGCACACTTTGGTCAAACTAGTCCTCAGTTCAAACAAAACAAACCCTTTCTCCTCGCTGAGATTGTTCAAAGAGCAAAAAGGTAAGATACTAATTGTTCCAAACTCTTCCATCTTACCCCACTTCAAATATTTCTGAACTATCCCTTTAAATAAGAGGGAAACCTGAAGATGTCTATGACCTCATCTCGTTGTTTCATCACTGTGTTGTCTGTTCAGCGATGATTTTGAGGCTTGAGCCGATATGTGCAGCACATCTTAAGTCATCCAGCAGACAGATTCTTTTGCACCACAGAATATATTGGATATACTGTAAATAGATATCATAGATTTATTCTGAAAAAAAAGTGATTGGTTTGCCCAGTGTGTGTATCTATACGTACGTTATTTGTACAGAGAAAATCTAGTTTAAAACAGAAAAAAAGAGCATTATAGTTAATATAGATAGCATTTATCACCAGGGGGTGTCTTAAATGCTACCCTAATGAGAGGCAGGAAACAGGCTGTTTTTTCTAGGCTCCACTCCTGTTACCACGGCAACAAACACTGATATTACTGATCAACATCCATTATTAAATTACCATGTCATGTTATTACAGTATTACTATGAGATGGCTGTTTTACCTGTTTAGGTGTGTAAAGGGCTACGCTGTACTGGTAAACTATAATAAAACTGCATCAGGCTCACACACAAACACACACACAGATTTTTAATTAATGCGCTCACACAGTCAACTAACTTCCTGATTTGTGAAGTCATCTGCCCCTTTTTGCTTCTTAGAAACTCAGAGCGACATGTACGATATCGCATGCACTTTATTTTATTTTGTCCGACAAGTATTTTTTTAAATTTTTTTATTTGAAGCACAAAGAAGAATCTGGCTTTTATGTTTGCATCATTACTGTCTGGGCATGTTGGGTTGATTGATGTCATTTTCTCCTCCCTTTCTACTCCCTCCCTCTTTTTCCGCCCCTTCCTTACTCTTCCTCATTTCCGTGGTTGTCATGGAGATGCAGCAATCTGCAACCTCTCCGTGGAGCACTGTCAATTAATCTTTGCACCCTCACAATGTTTCTTAGCAAGGAAATTTCTTAAAGATCGACACGTTTCCTATTGGAATTTCTATTTTTTTTTTTTGTTTAGTTTTCTGTTTGAAGAGAATGAAAGAATAAAGTAGTTTTTACTCTCAGCCCTTCTGTCTGTCTGCTTCTTTGTGGCGAATGCCTGCATCTCACTGCCCTCTTAATGAATGGATGGATTTGCAGCAGGTGCGGATGAAGATTGGAATAAAGGAGTTGACGCGAAAATCAGTCCATGACAAGGTCCCTACGCTGTCCCAGTCCACCAGGTGAAACGATTCGTTCGAGAACACAATCATCTCAAAACCAAACATGAATCTGATGTGCCTTGTTGTCCTAATGAATCTGTGCCTTGATATGAATTAGACAAAATTCAGTTGGCTACAATGGTTGCTTTAGATCCAAAGAGGCAGGAACATTGGTTTAAAAGTTATGAACGTGTTAGATTATTATTTGACCATTAAACTTTTCTGAGTGAAATGACATGAAAGAAGTGACATCTCTGATAGGAGACTTTTAAAATTTCTAAATGCTAAAAGAACCAGAGCTACAATCTTTTCCTTCTTATCTCCTTTTGTATAAAAATGGCCCATCTGTTATGAAAAGAATGAAGATGATGCTGCTCCAGGATTTCTTATAGCCACCATGTTCACATCAATGCTCAGTTTTTTCATTCAGTCGTACTGATTAAGATTCAGCTTATTAAATTTGGTGACTACAGCGACTATGAGCAACTAGTGACTTTTGTGTTCTTTTCTTCTTCTCCTTTAAAAATGGTCGACAGTGGTAACTGGGAAATATATGATTTTATAGTAATATGGTTTATAGCTTTTCTTACATAAAACAACAAGCCATTAAACAAAGTATGATGTGGGCTTTTATAGCTTATTACAGGCTGTGTTGTAGCGCAGTTGGCTACTTATAATCTGAAAGTGTAAGTTCAGATCTTTGCAAGAGGTTTCTATGGAAAAATTGGTCGATCCCAACAGTCCCGTTACCATATTTTTCGGAGTATAAGGCGCACTAGAATATAAGGTGCATTAAGCTAAACAAAACAGTCCGATAAGTCAAACTTTATTCAACTCATTCACAATAACCACATAAATCAGCTCGAGGTCAGGAAGCACAACCAAAATTAATACATAAGGCGCATCTGATTACAAGGCTATCTGTTGATTTTTGAGAAAATTAAAGTATTTTAAGCGCGCCTTATAGTCCAAAAAATATGGTAAGTCCTTGAACATTTCTCTAACCATCCTTTCTGAGTAACGTAGTTCCCATTAAGATTAAAGTGACGTATTTAAAAAAGACAAAAATTGAACATTTTAGGAGTATCTGACTGGTCCCCAGTAGTTTTCTTGTTAACTGTTTCTTTGCTTCTTTGTTCTCATTTGATCACTTTTCTGATTTTGTTTTGTATGTTCGGCACTGTTTGCCATTTGAAGCAGTGAGGAAAACAGATTTTTTTTGGCTCATCTCTCTTTTAGTGACTTTTACCTGTCTGTACTGAGCTTTTATTTTGTAGAAGAAGCACAGACACAATTACAACTGTGGACAGTGTGACAAAGGTGCAAAAGAGCTAATGCTATGTTTAGCTAATATTTAAATACACATTTGCTTATTTTCTTGTTTTAGCAAACCAATAAGCAGATATGCAAATAAGCTTCACTGTAAAGTTGCTGACAATAAGTAATTATTCAGGAGCTGTGCCTTCTGTGGGGGAGAACAACTCCCATTTGTGCAAATGTGGCTTTTATTAATCTGCAGATATATTTCATCAGTAAAACTCACTGAAGAAGAAAAAGATAATTTAACTCTGTTTTTTTTATTTATTATTAGACAAACGTCCCAACCCTCTATTCAATCAAAAAATAATAATAATAAAAATAAAATGACAGCACTACAAGATTATTCTTGTGAATTTTCCATTTCAGTATCAAAAACAGTTACACGTTTGACAAAAGTGACTTCAGTGTGGGAGAACTTGTGAAGTTTTACTGTCAAGTATCAAGGCAGAGTGAAAAATACATGTTTCTTTTATTCCTGCAAATCACTCTAGAGAAAAGGTACACTTCGACACAGAGTTACAACGAAAGAGGAAAAATACAGTTTTTTGGCTGAATAAATAATCTTACAAAATATAAAGTAATTCATACATTTGTGCAAAGTACCTGAAGGTGTACAGATGAGATAAAGCTCTCCCAGTCAGCTCATTCTCTCTTCTGTTCCTGTCTTTTCTGAAAGTCTTGCCCCTCATCTTGTTTCCCTTCTCGTTTTTGGAAACAGGTGGACAAGACGTGCATTAAAGTTAAAAAAAAAAAAAAAAACTGGGTGGAGAATGGGACTTAAAGAGGAGCATTTAAGTCCTTATTTATCTCCTGCACTTTCTTCTTCATTCTTAAAGTGTGCTGCTCCGTCGCGTTCCTTGTCGCGGTCTCGCAAACCCCAAAAACAACAACTCAAACAGGCGTCCCACCTGGTTGGTCTTTCACATTGTGGTCTCCTCCCATTCTAGTTCAACATCACCTAAGAACCCAAGTGAAATGAACATTTTGTGAGACACATTTGTTTTTCTGAGCACGTGCGTTTGTGTTGTTGTTTACCTTCCATGGCGTCCAGGGAGTCCATCTTCTCCAGAGCAGAATAGTTAACAAACCAGATGGACTGGCTGTTGCCTTTGTTGTTCAGAAGCTCCAACGTGCTTTGGTGTAAGAAGATGTACTGGACCTGACAACACAAACACACACAGACCAGATGTTATTTTGTATTGAGCAGATGCTCAAAGCAATATCCTCCTCCCAAACCAGTGGGGTAATAAAAACAACAACTTTAAATCTGAATTATGCTGGCTCATATCTGATTAGGCTACCTGATTAATTTTCAATCACACAAATCTGTCAGAGCCATTTGTTGATTTGTATAAACTGCTAAACAACAGCTCTACTTAGGGAACCCCAAAAAGCCCAAACTGTGATGTGCATCACAGAAACTGGGTCTTGATGCTGTAAAGTTGTAGCAAATTAAACATGTTCCTGTATGTTGTAGACATGATTCAAATCACACCAATAACAGTTTACTACAGCACAGAGAAGATTGATGCTGCAAGTGCAACAGAAATAATCAAGAGGTAAAAGCCTTCCTTACAGTCTTTTGCCCCTTGGGTTTCATGCCAGAGTTTTAAAATAAATCATCTTATGTATGAGGAGAAATCACAACATTGTAGCCATTTAATCAAACCTTGAAAACAATCTTGAACTCAGAATGTGTTGTAAATGTAAATGTAAATCAGCTATTACCACATCAAATTGTAGCTCAGAATACTGTATGAAAAACTGACTGAATTAAGGCAATTTTTGTGTTGGCTAATGTGGATTAACTGTGGTGGCATCTTGAATTGGGTGGACTCCAAAAATGAATTAGTTGTAGATGTACACTCATATACACAGTGTAGTGGTATAGTACACGGTATCACACGATATAGTGTACCCACTATACTGTATATCACTTACCAAAACATTAATTTAAATCCACCCAGTGCTTCAGGAGATATTTTGTTGACAGACAGGTAGATTTGGCTGTAATATCTGATAGCAAAATTAAAAAGCCCTTGCGCAATCAGTTAGTCTTCAGAATATATGTAAGATCAGCAGCTATTTTGGTTCAGTATCTGTAAAACTGTGTTAGCAACTTTTGTGCTTGCTAAGGTCAGCTGACTGTCATCTTAAATAGGGTTGGCTTTAAAGGGTAATCAGTTGTGGATGTACAACCAATGATTATTTCATGAAAGTTTCATTAATATTGGTCCAATAGTCCCTGGGACATTTTGGTATCAGAGACATATGAATACACAGAAACAGGCAAAACACATTATCACCTTTGCCTTTCTGCAGCAGGCGATAATAAAAGAGAGCAGGAAAACAAAAGCCGAACCTTTGAAGTAAAACAACAGCACACAATTATAAAGACTGACTGTGTTGGAAAATGCTGATGCTGTATAAAATTCACTTTCAATCTTTTTTTTTTCTAAAAAGTTGGACCAACCTGCAAATGTCTTCAAAGCACAGGTTTAACATTCATAAAACTTTTGTTTGTGTTTTTTAAATGTCATCTGCAGACTGCAGCAGTGAAGGGAACTCTCGTTTTCAATAAGCAATATAATAATTTAGTTCAGTATTATTCTAAACATTTGAAACCCATGCATATACTTGGTGACTGGTTCAATTATTCATGCTCGGCAGAAAGTCTTTTGAAAACCATTTAGCTGAGATGTGTCAAATTAATAAATCAATAAATGTCAAATTTATTTAAATTTTAACATCAAATTGTCCTTTTTCCTTTTCTTACGTCTATGGCAATTATCAGTGGTGATTCCTACAAACCCACCAGATTTTGCACCATGCACATCCTTTCACTGCGAAGTTCAGCCACGAGCCCATAAATATCCACAAAGTCGTGATCTCTGATGTGCTGAATGAGGTGATCAAGAGCGAGAAACACGCCCGTCCTTCCCACACCAGCACTGAAAAGAGACAGATAACAACCATTACGCTGTTTGAAATTGTCCTATCTACAGAGAAAGATACCAGCCATACACACAACACTACTTTTCTGTTTAGAATACTGTACCCCTGAAGTGATACCTGCAGTGGACAACTATAGTGGAGTTGTCGTGCCGATGTGCTCGAACAGTTTTTACAAAATTAATTAAAGTGCTGCAGGACTCTGGGACTCCGTGCTCAGGCCATGATGTGAAGTTGAAGTGTTTTACCAAAATGTAGTGACCATGCTGCAGAAAGAAGAAAATATACATACATATATCATAAAATACATATTTATATATCATATAAATATACATCAAGGGTGGAAATACCACCCCACCTCATTTATGGGCGGGGGGGTGAGTAAACAGGCAGTTTGTTAAGAGCAATTTTTGGAGGGTCCCTTGACCCTCAAATGTACTCTTGTAGAGAGGAATGAAAAAGAAACAATCATTATCATGTTTGCAGGTAGACAAGTTGCAGAAACTAACAGGAGCACTGAATGTCTTTCTCCCCCCCATCCCCGTGACTAATTAAGCTTCCTGGTCACGTAGTCATATAACTTTCAACAAAAACTGCTTTTTCTTATTTACAAAAATCTTCTACTTTATTTTTCTTTTGGGTTCACTCTTCTTCAGGCTCGCCACAGTGAACTACCTCGCACAAAGATTTGGCAATTGTTTTTACGCTGGATGCCCTTCCTAATGCAACAGACCACCGAGCTACTACAGTCCTCTGTGTGGAGCAGGAAACTGCTATCTAGGGTGCCTGGGGGAGCAGATGGTGAGGGTTAAGGTGGGCCTTGCTCTGGGGGCCCAGAGTGGGGTAAATGAGGGTGAATACAGGTGTGATTGTTTCACCTTTTCCACCCAAATTTTGATGTTGTAGGTACGAGGAGTTGAACTGGCAACCTTCTGATCACAGGTCCACCTTCTCCAACCTCTGCACTACCACTCCCCCCCTCCTCACCATTATACAAAAATATATACCTGTATAAACTATAGGAACAGGTTGCTAAACATCTGACATGCATCCATACACAATAGTAAAGTCCAAAATGAACAACACAATTTTTGAAATGCATTGTATTTCCTATACAAATTGTGTATATGCTTACTTTTTTAAATATTACCGGTACTTAAAATTAAAGTTTTTTTTTTCAAATGATCATCATCAACGTCCATCTTTGCGTTTTCAAAATCGGGAGGGGGTTCAGAACCACCCAATCCCTTCAGGATTTCTGCCCAAGAACAAAATACACAGGGAGAACATTTCAATACTACTCATCAAAAACTTAAAAACTAAAAGATAACTAGTTATTTTTCTAATGTTCACTAATTTTAAATAACTTATTATTATTAATATTATACTTTTTAAGATCACATCGTTTATATTTTATTAATACACAAATTCTAATCAATAATAAATTTCATATTGTATTATTTCCTAAGTAGCTGTAATCACAGTAAATTTTAAGTTTTTTTCTAAAGTTGTTTATTTGTTTTTAGTGTTAAAAACAGGAATTCATACTTTTTAATTAGACTGATAAATATATTAATACATCAATATCTTGTTAGTATCTAGGTGTCCCACTAAATAGGCTCAAACAAAATTAGATCCTTTAACCCTGTTATATTTTGGTGCCCCATGTGAGGCTCACACTCAGGACCTTCAGATTAAGATACAATCTGCACTCAAGTCCTAAAACATCGACCAGTAATTATTCATACCAATTCAGTTCAAGTTTATCTCCACCACTGACAAGCAGACAGGATTTAAACATAAACATGATACAATTATTTGTGCTCTATAAGATAGTTTAACCTGTAAAATGTGTTACGTCAAGGCATTTTTTTTCTCACTGTCCACCGGCGAAGTCAGATGTGTTTTCCTGTGTCCCCCCACCCCCCACCTGCTTCCCTGCTGCATTTCTTTGGCTTGTGGACCCTTAAAGAGCTTCTTTTTTTCTGCATACCTTTCTAATTCGAAAGACTTTGATCAGCTGGTTTCTCAACAAGATTGATCAACTTCTCCCGACAGGAGTCAGGTTAAGGAGGACCCTTCATACCTCAACAGAAACAAAATTGGGTTTATGATGACAACTGGTTGTTTTGCTGTTTGGCTGATGAAATCTGGATTGTCTACAAATTTGTGTGGATGTGTCGAAGCTTGGTAGCACTCAGACTGAATTATGAGCTGCGTCAGAGAGCTGGATGGGGCAGGCTGTTGTCACGACTGTGGACTCTAGTAGCACACCTGAAGGTGGGAATATCTTGGAGAAGCTGTGAGCTTGACTTTAAGGAATCAATTCGGCTGTCTGGATTTTCCATCAGAGGATTTTTACCAGTGAGACTTTAAAAGGCAGAAGCAGCAATTCACAAGTTCTGCCTAACCTAAAATTTGGCCTTGACGGTGAACTTATCTCAACTCCTCCCGGCATGTTTTTAAAAAAACAAAACAAAGATGCTTTGTCTGTCTCCTCACCCCTCCCTTCCCCATAGCCGTGGACATGTGACGGAACCTCAACCGAGCTGAGGATAATAACACCTCTTATCTGGACAGTGGCTGAGAGGGGGGTGCGGGGTGGGCTCTGGTCAATGCTACGACCTTCCCTTAAAAATTAAAAGTCTTCACTGGTCTGTATGTACATGTATCGTGTATATATATGTTGCTTTGCTGTGGTACTTTTTTTTTGCCACAAATCGTGCCCTTTCTAGGACATGGTGTGAGAGATCTTTTTTTTTAATACCATCTCTCCTCATGTTGTACCCTTTTGTCATCTAAGCAAAAATATTATTCTGAAAAGGATAAGAAAGGCCGCACTTATTGTAGCTGCAGCTTCGTATACTCTGCCCATTCTCCGGACAACTGTGCGTACATGTTCTCGCTGTACCTTGGTGCAATGACAATAAAGCTTATTCTGATTCTGATAAAGGGTTTGATTGAACATATCATAAAGAATCAATAAATCACATCAGAAATGCCCCAGTTTCTTTTTATGCATAACTTTTTGAGGACATTTATATATTTGCCTTTTGGGAATTGTAATGGTCTGACAGATTAGTATTCAGTTACTTATTTATTTAATATTTATATCAAGTCTGTAAAAATTATTGAACATCTGTTCAAACCATGTCACTTTCAATATGAAATGAATTTAAATTAGAATATTATTGAATGATTAAATAAGAGTAAGGAAAAATTGGTAAATTCTCTTTCTTGTTGCCCGTAAGTTGTGCAGTGAGATTCAGTATTTAGGATATTACATGACATTTGATTGTTCAGGATATTTATAGGCAATTTTTTAATTGTATGCCTAAGCTAACAAGTTCTCAGGCTCAAACATTTTTAGAAATTCACTGTGTAGACCTGCTTTTAAAGTATCTCACTCCTCTTTCTACACTTCTAATGTTTAGTATTGTAAACAAATGTGTCCTTGGGTGTCCTGAAAGGTGCTTTTTAAATACAATTATTATTATCATTATTATAAAATGAAGGTTTTGGAGTCTCACCATACTTTGTATCAAAATATTACTACATGAAGTATTTGGAATTTGCAGTATGAAGCAGATTTTTGGAAACATTCACATATTTTATATAACCTCTGTGTGGTGTTTTATTGAATGAATGGAATCACCTTTTTTTTTATCTTTTGGTTACAACCGGCGCTATCTTTATTAGTTCTAAAGACATCAGTCATAAGAAACTGGATTTAAAATTATGTCCTTCTGAACTGGGATTAAACACTCTCTCTCTCTCGCGCGTGCGTGCGCTCTCTCTCTCGCACTCTCGCGCTCTCTCTCGCGCTCTCTCTCGCGCTCTCTCTCGCGCTCTCTCTCTCACGCTCTCTCTCACATGCTCTCTCTCTCACGCTCTCTCTCTTTCTCTCGCTCTCTCTCACGCTCTCTCTCGCGCTCTCTCTCTTGCGTTCTCTCTCTTGCGCTCTCTCTCTTGCGCTCTCTCTCTCTCGCATGCTCTCTCTCGCACGCTCTCGCACTCTCTTTCTCGCGCGCGCTCTCTCTAGCGCTCTCTCTCTAGCGCGCGCTCTCTCTCTAGCGCGTGCTCTCTCTCTAGCGCGCGCTCTCTCTCTCTAGCGCGCGCTCTCTCGCACTCTCTCTCTCGTGCGCGCTCTCTCTCTCGCGCGCTCTCTCTCACGCTCTCACTCTCTCTCTCTCTCTCTCTCTCGCGCTCTCTTTGGCTAAAATAACATGACTTTATTTTTACTCAAACATAATGTTACTTGGTTGTAACTATAATTATTGCATTTTAAAACATGTTAAACATTCTTTTCCCACTGGCAGGTCTTTCGGCTTTTCAGTGTGTGCACATGTTCATTTCAAGTATCATATGTCCTTTATGAGAGTGTATGTCTGTAGTTTCTGGAGGCAGTAGTACCTTTTCTATTTTAAGGGTTCTGATAGTCCAGTCAGGAAGGACTTCCTCGGACACTTTAGAAATTAGAAAGTCACTGAACACCGTCACCGGCTTGTTGTCTTCAGGCCAATATTTGTGACACCGAATCTGAAATGTGACAATCATCTTCAGAACAGGTATGACCGTTTTAGGAATTGAGCCCAAAACATGCTGTGTGTGTTATAAAGGGCTGAATAATGGTATAAAATTTCCAATGACGCACTTTGCCTTTTTCATAACATTGTGTGAGCATGGCGATGGTGCGGGTTCCCGTCTCCCAGATCATCCTCCAAAAGTCTGCCACAGTGCTGGGAAGAGGACCTTGAGTGGCTATGAACTCGTTGGGACACAAGTAACCCTACAGAGGGAAAACAAAAGGCAGTAGGGCTCATATGCAACCCATATTAAAAAATGAGGTTTTATGAAACTTGAGATCATCCCTCTGGTTTTCTGAGTGATTACTCACAGAAACAAAGCTGGCATTGATATAGTCCGAGCCCGCCACACCGGGTTCTGACAGCAGCTTCACTCGGTTGTTGTTGTCTAAATGCAGAAACAAGAGCCGAGGAGGAATAAGAGATACTGTTTTGGTTTATTGTGCACATTTTAGCCTTAAAAAAGTTCCCTTGTAGTGTGACCACATACAGGGTTTGATATTGAGGAAGCGATTCTTGGATTTGTTCCAGGGCAGGTCGGCGTCTGATGTGGCCAGATCTGGCAGCAGCTTTGGCAGCTCCTAGAGGAATAAAAATATACTTATTGTTATGGCCCTGAGAAGGCCTCCACACAAATAACTCAATTATTTAAACTTTTCTAAATTAAAGCCCTCACATTCCTTAAAGTAATGCATACTGCCTGTAATTACTTTCTAAAAGTTGCATTAAATTTTTTCCAGTGGTTCATAAGGTATTTAGTAGCAATATACAAACTCACACAGACATGGGCAAAAACATTTTAGTTCACCTTCACCTTTCAGCAGCAAACAATATCCTAATTTAGACAAAATATGATTGAGATTTTTTTTATAACACTTTTGAAAACACTTACCGCAAACTCCTCCTGAAACTTGGTGTTTTCATTGGCACACAGATCTTCCACATGCTGCAGAAAAGATTTCTTGTTGACGGGCCTGGCAGAGACATTAGAAGAGGAGCACACTGAGTGTTGCAGGTGAGAAAAAGACAACAATGTGATAGTTTTTGTAAACCTATTTTAGGTTTCTAGCACAATGAAGCTGTAAAGAACCTGCAGATTTGTCCTGCAGGTGCTGTGCGCATACTCGCAAAATCAATAAAGAATGACTTACTTGAGCGACTTCCTGTAGCTGAGCAACCTGGAAGAAAAAAACAGAAAAAAAAAAAGAACCAAAAATAAACAAATTAACACAATAATGGCAGCCTACACGTTGGCATTTGTGCCCATGACATTTTAGCTAATCTTCAGCAGAAATTTCCAGTGATGTGTGTTCTGCAAAGTAGGTTAAACCATTTTGTAATCGAATCCACTTTGCAGTCTTTACATTTTTATTCTAAAGGAATATGTGAAGTTGAATGGAACCAGAAGTGTGTTCCTCCTTTAGAGGGATGTGAATTAAAGCTACACAGATTCCCAACAACTGAAAAAGCTTAACACTTGTGCCCGCTGTCTTCCAAGCAGTTTGAGATAAAGTAAACAAATTAAAAAGGTCTTAAAGAATAAGAGCTTCGGCAAAGCTGAGCTCATAATGGAGGACGATGAGCAGGCTGTCGGTAAAACACTGATGTCACTGATTCATTTAACCATCAGCCTCCACTTAAGCTTTTATAGACAGCACAGATGGAGGGTTTGACTCAGGCCTTAATGACACACAAACATGCAAACACAACACGCACAACGTCAACTTCCAACTTACTGGATGACATAAATCTCTTTCCGCCTAAAGAAGAAGGAAGAATACCTGGTGAGACAAAAGTGCCCAGTGAGAGAAGCTCAAAGTCAGAGTGAACGTAAACGCCTGCGTGGAAGCAAAGCTGATAGTGACATAAAAAGGTGCTACTTCAACAATAACTGAGTGACCATTCAGAGTCTAACAGATTTAAGTGTATTGTCAAAGAAAAGAAGAGGTGCTGATCATATCGTAGCAGAAGGAACAGGAGATGTTGTCCAGATGAACACAATGTAAGAAAAACATTTTCTGCAAAAATACAGTGAATGCTGGGAACTACTGAAGAAGCTGAAATAGAGTTGTTAAAGCTAAAGGAAGTAAAAAAAAGCACTAGCTAGAGGCTAACAATTGGAGCAAAACAATAGTTAAAAGTCAAAAGTAGCAAAAGGTTGGTTGAAAGATGAACATAGCAAAAGGTTAGCTAAAAATAAAAAGGATAGGCTAAATAAAAGCCAAAAGTGGCATAAGAACAGGTAAACACAAAAGTAGAAAAATGCTAGCTAAAATGAAAACATTAGCTAAAAGCAGCAAAATGTTAAAGGTCAAAAATAGTGACATGCATGGCCAAAAATTAAAAGTAACAAAAAACTAACTAAAAGCTAAATGTAGCAAAAGGCTAAATAAAAGCTAAAATTAGCTAAAGGTTGGCAAAAAGTCAAAAGTATCAAAATGCTCACTAAAGGTTAGCCCAAATCTTAGTGTAGCAAAAGACCATCTAACCGCAACAAAATGCTATCTAAAACAAAAAAGGGAAATACTATCTAAAAGAAACACTAGCTAAAAGCATCAAAAGTTTTGCTTAAAGCTAAAAGTAGGAAAACGCTAGCTAAAAGCAACAAAGTGTTGGCTAAAATCTCAAAGTAACAGCTAAAAGGAAAACACTAATGTTAGCTGGAAGTTAAAAATAGCAAAGGGCTAACAGCAACTAAAGGTTAACTAGAAGTTCAAAGTAGTAAAAGGTTGGCTAAAAGGTAAAATATCAAAAAGCTAGCTAAAGAGTAAAAGTAGTAGAAGAGAAGCAAAACCAATAGTAGCATAGGAAGACCCCCACCCCCCCAAAAAAGAACAAATAACATGGTGTCTGAAGGAAGTAAAGATATTTCAGTTTGTCTCTGGAAAACATGTTTGCATGTCACGGTCAGCAGGATCGTGACAAAGCAAATTAAAGTTGTTTTTTAAATATACATTAAGTAAGACAAAAGCCAAAGAGCATAGAACTCATCACCTGAATACGAGAATAAGCCAAATGTTTTAATAAATGGATAGATGGCTGAAATTGCACGTTTAAGCACATTGTTCTACAAAAGCTAAAGAAGATGAATTATCTTCATGATCTAAATACGGCATCAGAGAAAATCAGTTCTTATTGTGTAAAAAATGTAATTCTCACTGCTTTATCAGAGAGATAAGGACTTAATTCCATTTATTTTAACATTGAAACTAAGAAACATCTTACATACTGAAAGTGTTCAGATAACACTGGCAACTCTTTGGTTATTTTGATGTCCGTTAAAGAAAATCTGAATTTATTTAAAACAGCTACAAAATTAACAGCCCAACAAATTTGACCCTCTGCTCTACATACTAGCACAAATACCTGCCATTGAACAAATCTCCATGCAGCCTGGAAAAATGTTGCCATTTTTTGTTATTGTGACTATAAAAGAGAGAAAATTAGTGATTTTCAAAACCATATTATCAACATTATTTTTCATTCTAAGCAATGTTATGGCTTTAGATCAGTTTTCTACCATTTTGTAAGGAAAAAAGAAGGACACACACAGAGTTGAGTTCTTTTGAGCTGCAATCTGATTGTCAGACTGTGGGTTGTTGAATATAGAGAAAAATGAACGGTTAGACCATGCAAAATTATTATTTTTTAAATTATGACTCATTAAACCTGTTACAATATGCAACCTTTAAAGCAGCAGTACAGAAAACATGCCTATTTGTAGAGACTTATTTCAAGATAGCAATTAATTTTGGGATAAATTTGTATTGTTGTTTCCTGCAATCACTTGTTAAAATATTTCAATATGTCCTATCACATCAAATTCAGCTGACTCAAGTGGCAAATCACTATTCTACTGAACAAATATGATCTTCATGGAAAAGTTTTAAAACATTTGTTGATGTATTAATACAAAATATACCTGTACAGCCAGAAGTTTTCAAATGAGCACCTACACTAGGGATGCACGATATTGGATTTTTGGCCAATATCCGATATGCCAATACTGTATATTAAAACTTATTTTGCTGATAAACGATACCAATACAGATATTTTTTTCTCTAGACCTGCTTACAGAGACTACATAGCTTTCTCTGCTGCTGAATTGAAAAACCACATTATTCTGCATGGTCTTTGTTAATATGGCCTGCTACCAAATGCAGATGCTAAAAAGGGCATGAATTTGATGTAACACCTCAACTTGGATTATGTTTAATGCCAAATTTATTCATGATATTTACTCTCGCTAGCACAATGACAACACTTGAACAGTGCAAATTTGTAAATGTTCACACAAATCTAAACTAAACCTGTTCACAAGCGACAAGTGAAAAGTACTTTAGTAGTGCATTAATAGATATACTTGACAATTTCTTGAATTAAAAATTAACTTAAAACAGAAGCCTTTTGTATCTATGAGTTATTTTGATGAATGGCCAATGTCCGATATTTAACTTTATCGCTAATATTGGCCGATACTGATGCCATGCCGATAATATCGTGCATCCCTAACCTACACAAGTCCTGAGAATCTGCAAGGTGGAAAATAAAATAACCCTTTTAGCCAAATAAGCAACAATATGTTTAAAGAAAAGTGGAAAATATAAGTATTTAGCTATTAGGCACGGGAGGAGAGTCATCATGATGTGGACCTGTGTTCATATCAGGAAAAGACAGTACAGGTGGTCCTCGGTTTTCGGCCGGCTCGGTTACCGGTATTTCGCGTTTACGACCCGCATTATAATTAATAATTAATAATAATAAAATAAAATATATATATATTTTTTAATTTTATGTACTTTTTTCATGTGTACAGCACATTGTTGCAGCTGTGGTTGTTTTAAATGGCTTTATAAATAACGTATT
>JARVGS010000002.1:23849562-23863992 GCA_031762315.1 Hypsolebias antenori
TAGGAACCACAAGTAAACCTGCAGTTTGAGAGTGAAGTGCTCTGTTAGGAAAATATGGAACAATAAGATCTGTAATACAAGATGGAGCTAGGTTGTTGAGGGATTTGTAGGTTAGAACAGGGGGTGTTCAGTGAGCTGTAGATGTACAGACACCGATTACCTTTTCAGAGTTTCATGAAAAATTGCTCACTGGTTCATGAGATATTTTACTAACAGATCACCCAATTAATACACACAAGCAATTGCATTATTGCCCACCTGTCGTGTTTATTATACTAGTTGAACAGTTAATTAAAGAGACACAACTTTTCTATGTTGTGTGAAACTAAAAGGAGAGATAAGTTTAGTTCACTGCAGATCCCTCACCTGTTCTGATGGGGTGGGTGTAGTATGGTGGTCCAGTCCGCCGCCCACTGGTGCTGTACACACTGAACTGGTACTGTGATCCTGGACTGAGATGTTCAATGTTTATGAGCTGAACTCCGGCGGGGAACGAATGCCAGTCACACCTATATCCACATGACCTCGTGCACACACTGCTGCAAACGCCAAGACACGCACACACCTTCACCCCATCAATCACGCCTGCCCTCGGGGGCTGAATGTACAGCTGAGTGTAGTTTGGGCCCACTGAAAGAGGGACTGCGACCTGCACAGGCAGAGGAGCTACACAAACACAAATCAAAGAGTCAAACACAAAACAACAAAAGAAGACAAAAAGATTTGGGCAGAGTTTTTAGTTCTCTGACCTGTGGTGTGTGTGATCCTGGACCCCTCGCTCCTGTCGTTTCCCCTCAAAGCAACCACAGCTACGTCATACGTGTGACCAGGAACAAACTCGCCCAGGTTCACACAGACAGACGTGTTTGTCCAGAGTTCACCAGAGCTGGAGGCGTTCACCCACCGTGAGGAAGCAATGGGATGACTGAGCGCCTGGGATGTGACGTAATAACCATCTGGAGGATCATGAAGTGGGCCGGTCCAGCAGACCGTCAGGTTTCCCCTCGTACTCAACGCCACCAAATCAGACGGGGGCTTCACCGCTAACAGACACAAACAAGCAGTATTCTGCTCAACGCTGGACATTTATGGGCGTTGTTGATCCTAAAGATATAAATAATTAATTTCTGCCTCATCAAAACTAGGATAATGACATGTCTAATAACAACAAGAATTAATCTTCAAAAAACAACATTTGATTATGAAATTAAATTTAAAATATTAAGAAGTTATTTCCACAAGTTAAAAACAGTAAAGATAACCCTAACGTATACAAAAATACAATAAAGGCAACATAATATAGAACTTTATTGATTCGCAAGAAATTGTTGTGCCAGAGTTTCAGTACAAAGGAGCACACACAAGGAATCTTGTCAAAATATTAAAAAAAAACAGGAATTTTAAAAAATAAAAGAGAATATTCATTCAACCTTTATTTAGACAGGTTAATCCCATTGACATTTACTATAAAAAATAAAAGAGAATATAAAAATACCAACAATTAAGGTCAATTAAGGTCAGGTGCAGACAGAGACATTAAAATGATTATTGCTGTGCAGGATTAATTTACTAAATAAAATAAATTATCAATGCATTAATCAATCATTTATTAAACAAATTTATTTAATTTAAGTATTAATTAAATTATCATTAATAAATGTGATATTATTAGCATATTGCAGTTAATGACAGGTACGGTGTAACAGTGTACAGTGAAAACAGTTGTTGATTGTTAGGTATATATTATACTTAGAAAATGTTTGGTAATTACAGCTCTGTCACAGAATCAGTGTGAGGTGAATCAGACAAATTTAACTGTTTAAACTTAACGACATTCAATAATTCAGCTGTAATAAACTCTATACAGTATTTATGATTACATGTGGGGAATTTGTTTTAACTTCTAAATATAAATTTAATTTCTTCTCGTACAGAACATACAACAAGTCCAGACTCTTCAAAGTGACCTTTGTGAAAGTAAAATGCTCCCAGAAGAAACTCTTGACATTTTAATACGACCATTTTGTGACATGAAGCTGTGCACGTGCTCACCTGTCCTTACAGTCAGAGGCTCCTGTCTGCAGCTCCATACACCAGACTGAGTCACTGCCAGCACTTCAACCTTGTACTTCCTGTAAGACTCAAGTCCCCCGATCACAGCGGTGTACAACTGCTTCCTGTTAGTCCCAGACACCCTGGAGATGTTGGTAACTACCCTCTCCTGTCTTGAAGACACGTCTTCACAGAGTACAACGACCGTCCCCTCAGTCAGACACGGCGTGTTTGGCAGCATCCAGTGGACGCTAATCTGACTGGCTCTAATGGAGCCAACAGTGATGTTCTGGGGAGGAGAGGGTCCTGTAGGTGAGGAAGTGAAACATTTCACATGATTAGCATATTATAGTTATCTTCTGCAGTGACTTGTGTGTGTGTAAATATTAGCTGACTCATGTACGCAGTTTGAGTTTGTCCCAGGCTCCAGCGGGGGCCAGAAGGATGAAAGGCTTGAAGGGTGAAAGAGTAGATGCTCCCTGGAGATAAACCTGCCACAGTTACTCCTCTAGAGGACAGAGAAATAGGGACCCTCACAATTCCTCTGGAAAATGTCTTTGTCCTCTTTGTGTCCTCTGACTCTCTGCATCTGTCTCTTTCAAAACCACCCAGCTTGCCATTTTCACTTCCTTGATACTGGAGGAAAATTTCACTAGAAGAAAGATTCATGATGGGGGAAAGGTCACTCCAGCGAAGCTCCACCTGTTGGTCTGTCACCTGCACCAGGTCAAATGAAAATGATGCAGGAGCTGAAGGCACTGTGGAAGGAAGAAATATTTTTTTTAGTAATAGAAAAAGTACAAGAAAAACTGTGATTTCTGCAAAAAAACAAAAAAAAACAAAACACAGATGTTGTGAAGCACTTGATGACTAAAAAAAGTTGATGAGAATGCTGAAACCGCTTGTGCTGCAAAAATAAATAAAATGCTAAATAAAAGCCAAATATAGAAAAACACTACCTAAAACCTGCACAATGCTAGCTAAAAGCAGCAAAACAATTACTAAAAGTAAAAGTGGCAAAATGCTAGCTAAAGAACAAAATCTAGGTAAAAGAAAAAAGAGAGCAAAAATGGTCACTAAACTTGACACTAACTCTTCATCAAAAATGTAAATTTTACAAAAGCACAACACTAATTACATGTTGTAAAATGCAAACTAAAAGCTTAAAAGTAGCTAAATGTTAGCTAAAAGTCAAAAGTTGCAAAATGCTGATTAGGTCAGTTTTTTGGCTGCTACCTTCTGCAGGGGTTAACACAGTGAGTGAACTCACATCATAGTTTTATCGTTTTATCGTTTATGCCTGATGCGCTTCTTGAAGCAACCTGCAATCCAAGGATTACAGAGCTGCAGCTGTGATCACTGAGCTACTGTAGACCAGCAAAACTCTAGCTAAATTAGCAAAGCGCTAGCTAAATGTAGCAAAAAGCTAGAAATAAAAGCTAGCTGAAAGCTAGAAGTTGCAAAAGGCTAATTGAACGGTAAGAATAGCAAATTCTAGCTAAACATAGCAAAGCACTAGCTAAAAAGTAAACCAAGCAATGCTAGCTAAAAGGCATAGGTAGTAAAACTCTAGCTGAAAGATAAAATTAAAAGATTTTAAATGTTTAGTAAATGAAGCAAAATGCAAGCTAAAAGTAGCACGAGGCTAGGTAAACATTAGTAGCAAAGCTCTATTTTAATACTCTTTTAATCTTGTTTGGGTTTACCATGTCCTGGATTCATTCAACCTTTATTTAGGCAGGTTAATCTCATTGAGCCTCGAGGACTCATTTACAAGAGAGACCTGGCAATGGATGACTGAGAATCTTCACCAGCATATAAAGCTCTAGCTAAAAATAGCAGAGCATTAACTAAAAGGAAAATGTAGCAAAAATGCTAGCTAAACATAGTTAAACATAAAGTATCAAAACACTAACCCAAAGCTAAAAGTGGCTAAAGTTTAGCTAAAACTAAATGCAAGCTCAAACGTAAAATAACAAAGCTCTAGCTAAAAGTAATAAAACATTAGATATAAGCTAAAAGTAGTAAACTGCCAGCTAAAACTAGCAAAACTCTAGCTAGAAAATATAATTATTTATTTATCTTTATTTAACCAGGCAAATCCCATTGAGATCACAGATCTCTTTTGCAAGAGAGGCCTGGGTCTGTGGGAGGAAACCGGAATACCCGGAGAAAACCCACGCATGCACGAGAAGCACATGCAAACTCCACATAGAAAGACCCCAGGTCCAACCAGGGATTGAACCCAGGACCTTCTTGCTGTGAGGCAACAGCACTAACCACTGAGCCTTCGTGTTGCCGAAAGTAGATAAAGATTTAATAAAAGCTGCAAATTGCCAACTTAAGTCTAAAAGTAGTTTGAGAAGACAAAGATGGAACCAGTACGCTAAAGTGGATTTAAAAAAGAACAAAGTTTTTGAAACAATTAGAGATCTGAATGTATTTCAAGGTGAATAGGATCAGACATGTCAAAAACGGTAGGCCTACAGAAGAAAAGACAACTAATGAGAGAAGCAGGGTTCATACAGTCTAATCTTTGATTACGATGCTGAAAGTGTGACAGAGAACATTCAGTGAGACCAACCAAACACTTGTTGAGGAACATGCGACCAAGAAAAGATGTTGGGTATCTGATTTGAGTTCATGTAGATTCTGAAATTGGCCCTTAGCTTGAAAAAGTTTTTAAGTTTTACCCCCTTTTGTAAGTGAGTTTGGCACTGAGTTGAGTTTTTGAATGCTGAGTCAGCTTTCTGCCTCGCTTTAGCTGTAATTACTCTGGCTAATAAACATGCTTTGTACATGTTATTTACTCATGAATTGGCAGATGAACGGCAAGGGGATGTCACAGAAGAATGGAGTAAGAAAGTATCCCAGTCCGGTAGCGTTCTTCTGGAAGGCAAAACAGTCCGTCTGACCAGCCGGCAGCAGAGTCGTCAAAGTGTTTGTTTGATTATACGGTGAACCGTCAGACCAGAGAGCGTGGCCTTCCTCCTGCGGGATGAGGAGGAGGAGAGAGAAACACAGTAATGTGCTGTGAGGACATGAGCGTTAACGTCATTACAGAAGGAAAAACAAACCTCCTCTTTAAGGAGGAACTGTTGCTGTGAAGCTTTATCACTTTACAACGTAAACCCGGCTCATCACACTCACAGTGACGGCTGCTTTAAAGATGCAGCATCTAAAATGTAAACATTTGGTGTTAAAAAGTAATAAAATAAGAACTGATCCTTAATATTGTACACCTCATTTTCCAATTTCTAAATGTGAAGTCTGCTGAAATTATCCACACTGATGCTTTCCCTTAAACCCACAGACAAACATAATGATGCACATCTTACAATATAAAAAAGATCAAAGCAAATATGTTGCTTATATGCGCAGAATAAAAGCTGAATATAAATGATCCTTCACTGTCTGTGCCAAAGGGAAAGTTGCCTTTGAAAACCAAGACACGTTTATGACATAGGCAGCAGATTATACCTTCAAAGACTGGTTTAAATTAAAAGTGTGAGTGTGCTTATTTGTCTCTGTCTGTTAGCAAAATATCTTGTGAATCACTGGACAGATTTTAATGAAATTCTCATATTCACCTACATTAACCTTTGCAATCAGCCCTGATTTAATATGATCAACTTTTTTTAAAAACACAAAAATGGCTTTAACTCTGTCATTATTAGAGAGAACGAGCTAAAGTTTTGTGTGGTAGTAGCTTAGAGTCAGCCCCAGCATATACTTTGAGGGCTAACAGACTGTGTGGGACTTTTTTCAAATTTCGTAATGTAAAGTGGCAGGTGATATGCAATCCTTACTTCATTAGGTTAACACAGAGGTTGCATTTTAAGCATAAATTGTACTGCTGGTTCCAAGCATAATTCAGAAAGCAATTGAATTATTTACAGTAATGACCTGCTGGTCGTTAAGTCCTGTCCACAGCAGCAGCAGGTTGTCTTCAGTCAGGAGGTGAGAGGACACAAACAGCAGATCTTCTGGGGCTTTCAGATCAGCCAGGTGGCTTCCAGCTGCCAGGTCCGTGCAGCCGCGCTGAGCGTCGCTCCAGCTCAGGCCTGACCTCCTCACGTCGTAGCAGCTTCTTCCATTGGCTAACCAGCCACGTGGACACTGAGCTAGAACCAGACACTTCCATTAAATCACATCACAGATCCAAACCTGTTCTAGACATGACGGTGAATAAAAAAATATAAAACCTGTTTCCAGAAACATGTTGAGTTTCTGCTTCAAGGTGATCTCAGCGTTTGTGAGGAAAGTGGCCACCGTGACTTCAAGCTTGAAGTTTGTGCCGGGTTGAAGACCTTTCATAGTGTACTGGGACTTCATCTCCGAGGGGTCATTGTGGAAAACGTGCGTGGTAGATTGTGTATGCGTGTCGTAAAGAGTCAGCGTGGACACACTCTGCAGCCCGTGCAGTTTCCATGTCAGCTGGGCAGTAGTGGTGGTGCTGAGTACATGAAAGGAGGACTGGGACACAGGAACTGAGGACACAGGCAGAAAGCAACATTTGAGGAGTGGAACAGAAGAAAATACATCCTGTTATCAGTTTGAATTCAGTGACATTAAAAAAATGCATTAACACCTTCATATCTATGATATTCAGAGTTTGAAGACTCACTGAAGTGAAAAGTCTTCTCCTGAAGCACCGAATCATTCCTGCTGGCTCTCAGCATGATCTTATATCCCCTACGGCCTTCAGTCAGATGCATTAATATCCTGCAGTCAGGTGAGCATGCTGAGTGATCAATGCTCCTCATGATCATCTGCCATGATGGTGTGACAAAATGTAGGAAATGAAGGTCAAACCAGAAGGAACAGAACTGTTCATTTATGTACATATCCATGATCTTACCAGGGGGGTTCCAGCAGATCTGCATGTGACCGTGTAGCCGTCTGGGTCTTGGCTGAATGGGAAGGACGCAAACACCAGCTCAACCTCAACAGGGTGCAAAGGTTGTTCACAGGTCAGCAAGACCACCTGAGAAAAAGAAACAACTTACACACTGAGCATGAAATACAAACACCAACGTTGAACCTTACCTGCCACAAACTGCACAGCAACCAAAGATGCTCTGCTAGAGTCATCGGAAATGCTTTTTCACGGTGGTCACGCATCCCCCAAAGAAAGCGCAGCTGCGACCTGGATCTTTTCCACCAGAATAAATTTGCAGCTTTGGTGAGAAACAAACCCCGAGCTGTGATTTCTGTTTTTCGTGGAAACCCCAAACTTTACATCAGCTGTGGAAAGTCCCATAGCCATCCGAGTCGCTGACACACAACTAACCTCGTGTGGAGGAGGAGGCAGCTTCTCTGTGTGTAAAAGGAGGCGTAAAGGAGAGAAGAGTGTGGGGCTAAGACTGTATTAGTTCAAGCCAATTTGTTCTGCCTCTTGGTTGGGATAAGAGCAGGTCGCCATGGCAACCAGGGCCACTCCAGCGCTGGGGTCCTGAGGAGAGATGTGGTGTGCTGTTGATGTGCCACCAGCCTCTTTGTGTGCGCTCTCAGTCAGGTCATGGGATTTAGTTTTCATGACATCAGTCGCCCTCCAAAACTGGAATGTGCTGCCAATTTTATCACAGCCCTTTTCTTGGAGAGCGTGGTTTGGCTCAGAGGCTGGGTGCGGTGGAAGCGCCAATGCATGTGGAATGACAGGAATGTAAAGGGAGAAATGATTGACAGGAAATAAAAAGAGGAGACCACAGAGGAGTACTCTTGTGTGTGTGTGTGTGGGGGGACTCCCACGGAGCAATAACCTCGCAGACGTGAAATGTAAACACATGTCAGCACTACCGGCGCTGACTCAGAACAATCCGGTCTTGACAAAACAAAAGTAAAGGCTGTGGAGGTTTGTAATAATGTAGACAGCGAGACATTTAAATAGTTTAATAAACTGCTTTACTTAGAAAAAGCACAATGAAAGTCATTTAAATGTGTAAGGAACAAAAGCACAAGGCCACATTCATCAAACACAAACCAGAATGCTTGTTCAGTAATCAAACGCAACTACTTTACATGAAAAAACAAAACAATTTTCAACTTTTAACACACAGCAGAGAAAGATAAAAAACAGTAGAGGCTCCACTGGTTGAAAGCACTAAAAGCTGACTGGGTTGGCGCAATGGAAAACTAATGTACAAACAAAACTATTTGAAAGTTTCCATGACAGCAGATGCAGCTCCAACACCAGCTCAGTGGTGTCCAGAGTGTTAGTATGACAAAATAAAAGCATGGCTGGCCAGTACAATAAAATACACACACACCCCTTTAACCCCCCCTTGATCATTTGTTCTTCCAGTTTGTCACACACATTTCCAGTGGGTTCAGTTCCACTGGCAGGAACAGTCCAGAGGTTCTTGGAAGTTGTACTCCACCATGGTGGCGTTGCGAGAGCAGTACAGTGAGACAGTCCGGGTTTGGAGTCCGCTCTCACGGCAGCACTTACAAAACCGAGCGTGGCTGTTTACGTTGAAGTTGAATATGGTGGCGGACGGACATTTCCCGTCACACGAATACACAGTCACCTGCGAGGAGTCCGAGACAAGGAGGACAGGAGTGTGCAGTCAGACACGGTTTCAAGATGCTCGTGTGTTTTTGTGGTTTTGTTTTTCTTACCGGGGAATTACTCCTGCAGTCTTCTTTTCTAATGGTGGTCCGGATTGCCACCCGCTTACATGTCTTCCCGTCTTCTTTGCCTGCACATTTTTACACGGAAATCACATTTATACGCAAAGAAGCATTCAGGAAGATTTTTACAAAACAAACAAAATAGAATTACGGATGCACCAATCAATCGGGGAGCGACCGACCTTAAACGATTTTCATCTTGACTGAACCGAAACGCAAAAATTCTAACTTTTTTTTCAGAGAAGTCGTCTCAAAGCGAGCTATTTGTGATGTTTGTATAAATGCAGGATTTGTCCTCAAACACATCTAACAATAAGTTTCATTTTAAACACATCTGCAACTTGTTTTTAAATCGAGGCATTGGAGAAATAAAGCACTGTTCTGTGATTTAATTATAATATAATTGTGCTGCTTTGAGGTGTGTAAAAAATGAACAACAGGGGTGAAAATAAAATGCTAAGGAGCTTTCATCGGGTTTAAAAATATATAATATAATAATTTTCTATTGGTTTTATTTGTACAAATATCTCTGTTCAAAAAACTGGAGGACTGCATCTGTGGGTTTCTAGTAACATGGAGGAAAAAAGTTTTATTTTACTGTAAATACTTTATTGTGAACACACAATCAAACTTCCAGTTGTACCAATTTATTTCTTTATTTATTTTTAAGTTTTTTGCTGACCAGCGTTCCTAAAAAGAAACTGGAATTGGTCAAAATCAGTATCATCAGTCAAGACTTCTACAAAAATCAGAAATTGCCACAAACCTATAAAAGTGTGATCAGTGCACCTCCAATTAGAAATATCGTACATCACAAATGCATGATTTATTTTAAGCTCTGAATAAGGCACATGTCATATTTCCACATACAAATACTCTCCTGGTTTCTCTCTCAGATAAAAATGCCAGCTGAGAAGGGTTCTTTGTTGCCTCGCAGTAAGAGTTTGATTTGATTGACATCTGGGTGGGGGTGGGGGGGGGTGTTAAGCGTTCAGATTCATTGAATGGCTTCTAAACTTAACTTGCACATAAACCAATCACAGCTGAGAAAATTACAACTGTCAACTTGTGTAACACTGAAGCGTTTTATATCACTACTTGTTTTATAATCAACAGCAACATTGTTCTTTATGTAAATTAAATTTTGAGAGTAGGTCACAACGTGGGAGAGACACAAACAAACAGACACAAACACATCCACAAAATATTCAAAACGTCACGTAAACGAGTCACAGAGATGAGTATCACTGTGAGTGTATTAATGCAGAGAGGTGGTACCTGTGTCACAGTTAGTACTACCAGTGGGTGTTATGGGGTTAACGGTAAAAGGTAAAACCCCCACTCCAGAACCTGGGAGCATCATTGGGACCACAGCCGTCCAGTTCAAAGAGCGCCAGGAGAACACAAGGTTATGTTTAGCTCAAGAAAAGACAATTTCACGTCATCAAAATATACAAGACTGGATGAGCGCAGCTGGCATGCACATGAAATAGACGATTTGAGGAAGGCCCTGCACCATAACGCATCCTCAGTAAAACACGCTCAACGTAAAACAACACCATTAGCAAACGTGTACACGGCTGAAGCAGGCAAGCAGGCGAGCGCGCGGTGCTGAGTCCAAGGAGAGAAAACGATGCCACCTTTTATCAAAGGTAAATGCCGCACAATGCAGAAAAGTGCTTTCCATATTCAAGGTACCTTGCCATTTCGTTCTAATCTATTACTTTACTGACATTCCCACTGAGTATTTTGTTTTGGTCTGAGCTGTGCTGCCTTTCAGTCATACCAGCAGACGTTTCTGACGACACCTGAGGAAACCGTTTTGAAATGTAGTTGTAGGCTGACAGGTTAAATAAAAGCCACACACCCCACCAACCATTCAGCCAATAAGCCCATCCACTGCCAGGCAACAAAGCACTTGCCCCTCTAATCAGCTGCACAAAGCATTTCCAGCAGCCCTCATTAAATCTGGACACTCACATGTCTTACAGCAACCGTCCACAAAGCTTTGAACGACACCGCCACTCTGCCGGAAGAGAACAAAACGAGACACTTTGGTTATCGTTAAGGAATCCAACAAATACTAAATAATAAATCTATACAGTAAGTGATGCGACTTAATAACTTAAATTTAGATGAAACTGTGTACATTTATAAGCTCTGACCTGAACACATTCTGAATCGTTGAAAGGAGGACAGATAACCCCAGATGCAAGTATCACTGCTCCCACTGCTGTTTCCACACAGTCGTAACGCGTGCAGTTCTCCACCCAGGAGCTCCCTGCCTGCACACACAATTACATCTAACAGCGCCCAAACAGGTGAACACAGATGTGGATGTGGAGCTGCTTATTCTCACAGTGAAAAGCTCCGCCGATCCGTTTTCATTTGTAAAGTTGCAGGAGATGTTTTTGCAGGAGCCACAGCATACCTGAGGGTCTGTGGACGGCGTGTATACCTGGTGCTGAGAACACAATGCAAATCCAAAGAGAAGCAGACGATGCAGGAATATGAGGTGATAAAGGCTAACTTCATATTAATGTGACGGATACGTACTGGTCCACATTTTTGGGAGCAGTTGATAGAGGTGATTTCCATCGCATGGAAGCCAGAGTGTGGGTCTTTGTAGTGCAGACACTGAACAGTGTAACAAAGTTCTCCTTCGAAGTACTGAACTAGAGACTGTCCCGGACCCAGCACTGTCACACCTTGGAAAAGACACACCTCACCTTTCTCTACACACAAACACACACAGACACGATATCTGTGAGTTACACAGATGAAAACGTAGACAAAGTCGGTTTTGACCGTCCTACATGTGCTCTCACGTACGACACGTGTGCTGAGGACAGCCGCAGATGGTGCTGCTGTCAGGGACTTCAACCAGGACCTCCCCCTGAGAGAAAACAAAATGCTTACTCCACTGAATTTGTTCATTTTCTGGCACACGCTGACTTCTGGTGCAGTTTTTTTTTTTTTTTTTGCAGACTCACCAACTGACATATGGAGAGCGCGGCGTCTTCACATTGGCATTCTGGACGTAAGAGAAGAAAATTAAAGAGGGAAGTCGTGTGAAACTTCTGCAAGTGCGCGACGAGCGTTACAACGTTTAGAGCAATGACAGCCCAGAAGTGACACCAGTTACAAATATATGAGTGTGTTTGTGCATGTACCACAGTGATGATGGGGGCAGCAATCCCCTGGAACAGCAGTTTCAACCAAAGACAGTCCAGGTGCACAGCTTACAGATGATTTGGGGCAAAGGTTAACGTCACACACTGAAAAACAGGAAAAGCACATGCAGCACATTGTATACCCATCCACAACATGTTATACAGCAATCTAGCACGGACAAGCAAAGACCTCGTATAATAGTTGACCTTGATTTGTGACCTTGACCTTGGATCTAAGATGATGAAAGTCTAGTGATAATGCATATGTGAATGAAGTTTTGTTCAATTATCTTGAGCGGATCAGAAATTATGACAAGAGAAGTTTACAGACGTGTGGATGGAGACTGTACCGTAACATGTCCAACTTTTGAACAGCGTTAAAAAAAAGGTACAGATAATATTAAGATGCAAACTCCAACCTCACACAGTCATACAAGCCTCACTTTCCGACACTTACCACAATGGTACTGTGGACAGCAGCTGTGGGTGGTGTTCAGATCCACAGCCAGAAGTTCTCCATGTGAGCAAGTTGGAATGGGCTCCATACATGACTCACACACTGCTCAGACAGAAAAGAAACCGTTTTATTGCTGTAATTGGCAGAGACATCAAGCAAAGGGGTCATATTAGTGACCCTTACACCACAGATTAATAGTTTTAGTCTGACCTGTGCAACTTACCACACAGAAAAGAGTAGCAACAAGATTTTTGGCCCCTGACCTCGACAAGGAACTGATCTTCTCTGCAGTCGGGAGCAGAAACAGGAGGACACGCCATGGGATCGCACTCTGAGGAAGACGGTTTAACGACGGTCAAAGTTTAATCAAGAAGTTTTATTTCGCAAAAGACGCCAGTAAAGTTTGTTCTCACCACAGCGGTACTCTGGACAACAGGACAGAGCGCTGTAACCAATCACCAGCCTGTTTCCGTTATCACAAGGGGGAGCTTCACTGTCACAGATGGTCGTGTTGCACTCTGACAGAGCGAAGGTACGAAAACAGGTTGATTGAAGAGGACTGGTGTCACATTAGTTATAATGTAAAGATTGGACCTGAAGCTTAAACACGGTCTTTAAAAATAAAACTCACCACAGATCTTCTTTGGGCAGCAGGACCCTTCTTCTAACACGTCCAGCACATACTCTCCCTCCCTCTCGCACAGGGGTGTAGGAACATCACTGCAGTCTGGTTCCACCGCGACCACAGAACCGTTCTCCATACACTTGTACAGACAGCAGCTCCGAGCAGAGCCGTTCCACACCTCTCCTGGGGCCCGGGGGTT
The DNA here is from genome assembly GCA_031762315.1 of Hypsolebias antenori. NCBI lineage: Eukaryota > Metazoa > Chordata > Actinopteri > Cyprinodontiformes > Rivulidae > Hypsolebias > Hypsolebias antenori. The sequence goes on from JARVGS010000002.1 coordinate 23,862,702, forward strand.
CCCCTCATTGTCTGTGCAGACTGGATAAAACCAGAAATCAGGAAGCACAATATGAAGCATAGAACTTGCACAGAACCTTGTACAGTTTAGTGAGGAAGTTTGTTTCACGCACCACAACGATCCTCTGTGACGCAGAAGGGCGAGTCGGCTCGGTGCAGGATGGTTCCACTGCGACACACACACTCCTCCCTGATGAAGGAGCAGGTGCTTTCCTCGTAGTAGTCTTTGTTCAGACACGTGCGGCTGTTACAGGTGCTCACGCATGGCTGATACTCCTTGCCAGGGGGGCATCTCAGTGCTAAACAACAGGAACACGTCAACAAAGAAGAAACACGAGCGAGCGTACGGTTATTGTGCTGCGTCATCTTACGGCAGAAATTGTGCCGCCTCCAGCTGATGCAGACTTGATGTGTGTAGCAGACTGCCACGTAGGCCGCCAGGAAGTCACACTGGTGATCCTTGTAGTGCAGGTCGCCCGCCCACATGATGTCACAGAACTGCTCTGGAGGCACCTGTACATTTTATCATCATATAAGCTCTAAGATTTTCTTCCTTCCCTCTTTCTTAGACTTGAAAACACAAATCTGAAAAGTCACAGGTGATTGTTTATGATCTCCCTATAGTGAAATTAACTTTCCAAGCAATTCATGTTTTAAATCAAACCTCATTCCTTTTCTTTGCTGAAAACACGCCAGTGTTTTTCAGCACAATCTCTAAACTCTAAATGAAATGCAATTAGGTACCTTGCTATGACAGGCTGCAAATGTTCTCTGCTGCAGCATAGAAAGACAGGTAGAGCAGTCCTCAATGGTGCAGTTGTCTCCGACCCTGCGCGTGTGTTCGGTCTCATCTGGGGTGTGGACTCTCCACGCCTGCAGAAAGAGCATCATGTCTCCCAATTCCCTGACCACAGTGCCGTTCGGCAGCTTCAGGTCATCTTCTGGATTCCCGTCACAACAACCTGGCGGATTAGGCAGACAGGTTTTTGGCACCAATGTGTACTCAAGTTTATTGCCTCTTAGACAGTGTGCAATATGTGTGAGGCAAGATAATGTCTGTTTAAAACTGTGTAATTTGAAATGGCTCTCAACATCTTGACCTGTCATATCCCATAATGGTTCAAGTCAAAGTGATCCAACAGTTCTGACGTTAAGCCTTCAGTTGCTGAAAGATGCCACTTAGATAAATGAGGCTGGTGCTTATGAAGTCAAACCTGGTGTATGTGTGTGTGTGTGTGTGTGTGTGTGTGTGTGTGTGTGTGTGTGTGTGTGTGTGTGTGTGTGTGTGTGTG
>JARVGS010000002.1:23929730-23943406 GCA_031762315.1 Hypsolebias antenori
TCGACTTACGGCCAAAATCTGGACTTACGTTCGCCACGTGTAATGAGTTCCGACTTAAGTTCAATTCGAGTTAAGTTCAGCTCGTAGGAACGGAACTTGAACGTAAGTCGAGGACTACCTGTAACAGTAATAAACTTATTACATTTTAATCATCAGTTATTTTTTTTTCCACAGAAAAGGCCAAAAAACACCAAATCTGTTTCAATTTAGAATGTTGGAAAAAAAAATATATATTCCCATTCTGTGCTACAAATCTGAGCTAAAATATGAATCAATTCATAAAATTTATTGAAGCTTTACATCTCAAGCTGCTCTTCCATGGATGCCACCATTGTCAATTTCTGTAGGTAAAATAACGTGTGGTATTTGGCATTTGGCCACAGATTTTCTTAAATTCAAGAATACTGTACATGAACCATGAATATAAAAATCAATTTGCATAGAGTTTGTATCTTGTGATTTCTTTTGACTGGTCTTCATGACATTGCAGTGAGTAGTTTTTAAAATTAGTTAGGCTTTTGTGCCATAAAGTATAAAGAAAGTTCAGTACAAATCTGCTGGCTGCGGTTTATTTGTGCAGTTTGCATGTTTAGTTGGTTTTGCATGAATGTTCTGTGTGCTCAGAATTCCTCCTCCAGTTTTATAAAATTTTAAAACAGTGTCTCTGTTTGGAACCCATCCTTGGTCCTTCACGTTACACAAATTAGACAATTACTTTGCCCTGTCTAATTATAATTTAGGACGGTTAGTAATGTTTTTTTAATTCAAGGTGAATAAACAATTAAATTTAGAATTTGATTAATGATTGAACACACTAAGATATTTAGCTAGTTTTCTGCAGAACTGATTAGTATATGTGATTTAACTGTTTTCTTCAGTACAGTAGTTTAAAATTTTGGTCATTCAAAAAGAAATGGTATTGATTTTACATTTCTATTTCATCTTTCAGCAACACCTCACACTTGTGTGTATTGTGATTCCCAAATGTATATGTTGCTAACCCGGACCTCTTTATGACTCCAGTGTGTGATCTTGCGAGCTGTGACCTGCCTGAAGCGCCACGCTGTGAGGACGGTCAAACTGTGGTGCTGAAAAACCCGGGCGAGTGTCAGCCCGTTCACGAGTGTGGTAGGCTGATATTCACCTCGGTGTCTGAGCTCCGCTTCCTTCTGTTGAACACACAAACATCTGCACATCAATATACATTTCATCATGTATTTTTCTGCCTCAGTGTGCAAAAGGGAAGCATGTACCCTTCAAGCTCCTCCCAAATGCCCAGCTCATCGCCAGCTGTCAGTGAAGAAGACTAAATGTTGTGATGAGCTTGAATGCACGTGCAACTGCAAGAACTCCAGCCACACCTGCCCCACTGGGTTTGTCACATCTTCCTTTACCAATGACTGCGGCTGCACAGATGTGCGCTGCCAGCCTGACAAGGTGCGTCACCTCTGAACTTAACGTGTGCACCTGTGCAGTTGGATTCACTGAGCATCCTCTGCTGCGCTTCCAGGTGTGTGTTGTCGGTGGCGTCGTTCATCCCGTGGGAAGCGAGTGGGAGGAAGGGTGCGAGAAATGCACGTGCACTGAACTGCAGGACGAAGACACGTCGCTTCATGTTGCTCAGTGTAAACATCCTGTTTGTGACCAGAACTGCCCTCTGGTGAGACATAATCAAATATGGACATTTGCACAAGTGAAAAATAGGAAGTAACATGTCTTGTGTACATTTCAGGGCTCAGTTTACACTCGGATGGAAGGAGACTGCTGTGGAAAGTGCGTAGCCACCAGCTGTGTGGAGACAGGGGGAGATACGAGAGGAGACAAACTCACTGAGGGAAAACTCAAACATGTATGACTTTAAAACCGTCTTTTTCATTTGGGAATCCTGCAAATGCTATTTCTCTTCAGAGAAGAACATTTATATACTGTGAAAATTGTAATTTCTCTTAGTTAATGACATTTTTGTCTCTAACTCTGTTTTAGGTGGGTGAAGTGTGGCAGTCCCCACACGATAAATGTGTCTTGCACCAGTGTCTGAAAGTGAACGATGAGGTGTTCATCTCTCCAACCAACATTAGCTGTCCCATTATGGACACTCCGACCTGCCCACTGGGAACCGAACTCCGCTGCGAAACCCAGGACTGCTGCCCTCGCTGCCATTGTGGTAAACACGCGCGCATTTACGTAATAAATAAATAAATACAGTAATAACTTTAAATAGAAACAGGAAACTCCAGATTAGAAGACAAGGCCGAGCAATAACGTTTTGTCTGTTGTTACTAAAATATTATTTGAAACACTGGATAGTTTTTATTTATTTATTAAAACTCTAAGAAGTACATCTTTAGCTAAATAACTTTTGAAGTCAACCTAGTTCAAGATGGCTGCCACAACCATCTCACATTTAAAAAAAAAAGTCAGTTTTACACATATTGAGCTGAACTTTGTTGTTCCAGTAACTGAGACTGATCGCTAACATGTTCTGAGCACTAACAAGCTGCAAAAGGCCTTTGGCAGAAATGTTGTCTATACCTATTTGGAGTCATCTTTGTCTGTTAGCAAAATACCTCATGACCAACTGGATAGTTTATTAAAACTTTCAGAAACTATTCATTCAGTGTACATTTAAAAATGATTATGTTTTGGAGTCAGTCCAATTCAAGTTTGCCACCACAGCCAACGGACCTTAGAAAAACACAAATTGCTATAACTCCCTTCACTTAGACATAGTTTTAGATATAGACCTAAATTGTAGTGTGGTAGTAGCTCAGAGTCATTAACAAAACATACTCCAAGTGCTACTCATTAAACAAGGATTTTGCTTAAAACCTTGGCATTATCTGCTGGAGCTAATCCAGTCTGTCTGTTAGCAAAGGACCTCATGAACTGCTGGATGGATTTTAATCAAACATTCAGAAAGTGATTATTGGGTGTACGTCTACAACTGATTATCCTTTGAAGTCGGTCAGATTGAAGATGGCCGTCACAGCTAATCAACATTAGGAAACACAAAAGTAGTTATAACAGTTATTCTTATTCACATTGAGCTAAAAACTTATGTAGTGGTAGCAGAGTCATTCCTAACAGACTCTGATTATGATGTCTTGTGACGTCACTTTAGTTTCGAAGTTTGACCTGAATGACTGCGACACTATCATTTCACAACATTAAAATAACTTAATCTTAAATTCAGCATAAAGGACAATGGGTGAAATCCATTCCTGTAAGTAATGCTGGAAGTCTTTAATTTTGATAAGCCTTTACTGTGTTAGAGTTGCAGTTGAGTAATTTATCCAGCAGATGTCTCTATCAAGCTGCTGTCAGCTTATAACTAGTTGACCTTAAGTGACCTTTTATAAAAGCTTGAGTTTAAAAACTGACCTGGATAAATATTTCTGCTCCTCTCTCTTCAGCTGCTATGGATGCCTGCGTTCTCAATCAAACTGTGATAGGAGTAAGTCGTTCAGAGAAGCACAAATTACTTTTTTTTTACCAGCATGAAATATTTTCAGTACTGCCTGTGTCTTATCTTGAAATACTTCTTTAAATACTGCTCATGTGTTTGTGCAGGCGGGGGAGAGAAGGATGGTGGATGCATGCACCCACTGTGAGTGCACAGTGCAGACCGGTTCAGTGACAAAATATAAACTGTCCTGCAAACAAACCAGCTGTCCAGCTTGCCCCAAGGTTCGTCATCAGTATCTTCCATCTTGACCATTAGCGTTTTCCTTCTTCCCCCATAACTTATTGATAAATTCAATACGGTCTTCCTTAATATCAAAGATGCTCGAATGCTTACACTACAATATGTCCCTGCTTACTGAGGCTACATCTTCCCATCATTTACTTTGTTCACAAATAAATGTTTCAAGGAAATTTGTCCTGTCTTTTCCTTTGATGTCTTCCTGTAATAACCAAACTGGCGTTTTTCAGGGATACATCACACAGAAGGAGGAAGGGAGCTGCTGTGGCCGCTGTGTTGCCTCCGCCTGCTTCACACAAAACCCAGATGGAAAACCCATCAGTGTGCAAGTAGGTGCTTTGCAGAGTAGATGATGCCTTGCTCGTAAAACCTGTAATGATGTTATGGATCACGTTATTACAGGAGTTGGTATGGCAACAGTGTCCGTGGTCCACATTATGATGTAAAAAACGAGAAATGCTTTCATCAGGTTTGTCTATATAGCTGAAATGTAATTGGGGAGGCAAGAAAAAGGCAAGAGGACGTGATTCTTAGTGCCAAAAATCCATGCAAACTTAAATTTAAAATATTTCTGATGATTCGTATATAAGTGCTATGTGTTGTCATCATTGTATGTTCCCATACAATGACGAAATAGGTTCTCTGCATTTAACCCATCGCACCTGGGATACACCCAGGTGGAGCAGTGGATGGTTATTGGGCGCCTGGGGAACAACTGGGGATTGAGCATCTGGCACACAGACACCACGACGTGGGAATGGCTGGGAGTCGAGTAGCGACTTTCTGGTCCTGGGTCGGCTGCCCTACCTCTACATTATCTCTGCCCCACATATTAAATCTCAAGTCAACTTTCAAGGAGCTGTATTGTGTGTATATGTGTGTGTGTCATTGCAGCTAGCTCCTCTTTTAAGCCAAATTTCTTCCCATTCTTCATACCTTAGATATAAGGTATAAGATATTCCTAAAGATGATTGTCACAGACAGGAGGATCGAAGAAAACGGAGAGGAAGAGACACAGAGCAGCAAAATGAACAGATCTATTCATGCACCTGTGTGTGTCTAACACCAGATCAACACGACTAGCGAGGATGGCTGCAACTCGTATGCTTGTGGCATCAATAGCATGGGAGAGATGGTCTTGGAGACCAGAGTGACCACCTGCCCTCCTTTTAACCGCCAAGCCTGCCTGGATCAGGGGGTACAGTTCACAAGACTCTCGCAACATTTGCATGTTTAGGATTCTGTTTTCAACTATTTGGTTATTATTCCTGTGTGATGTTTATTTTACAGGGAACAGTCAGCCAGATTGGAAAAACCTGCTGTGAGACGTGTAAGTGAAGATGTGTGTGCGATTATGCAAAGCTGTTGTTGATGCATTTTAATAAAGATGTGTGTTTTAAAAGGTACTGAACCCGAGTGTCGGAGGACAGTGGGAACGCTTGACTACTTCAGCATGGATGGCTGCCAATCAGAGCAAAGAATTGAGCTGAGATACTGTGAAGTAAGGAATAACAAACACAAACATTCCTAGTTTTTCAACAGAATTAACCTCTGGCAGTGAAATCGTAACGCTTTTCACATGACGCCAATCTTTCTGTCTGACTCTTACACATCCTTCCGTCTGTGTTTATCTCTTTCAGGGCAAGTGTCACAGTAAATCCATGTACTCGCTGCAGAGAGCCGCTGTGGAGCAGGAGTGTGTGTGCTGTACCGCGGTGCAGACGGAGCCTCTCAGCGTGCCCATCCTGTGTGCCAATGGCACCCGCAGCCACCACACCGTCCTGTCTGTAACCGCATGTGACTGTCTGTCTAAACACTGCACCTGAGCAAAAAGAGAGCTTTTAAAGGTTGATGTTTCTGTTTATCCAAGAAAACAATGTACCCATAAAAATCATTACACAAATACCAATAAAACATACTTAACAGTTTCTATTAGATTCACAGTTTTTGTCTTTGACGAATTTAAAAGTTTGTTTTGAAATAGAGCAAGTTTGTAAAAGATGACATTTGTTGTAATTGTACATTATTAGTAACCACTCAAATACAATTATAATTTCATCAAGTGAACTAATATAGAGGTGGTGATCTCCTACATCTCTTAAAAGTATTACAAGCTGCTTTACTTTTATTCCAACATGTTTTTTCAGAAATGTTATGATATATTCCACCACCTTCAGCTACTTAGGGCAAGGTGATTTAATATATATTGGTTAAATAAGCTCTTCAGAACAGAACCGTAATTTAGTACTGACCAGACAAACTGACCATTCATCTTTCCAGAATGCCATTGTTACTAGTCATGAGTTATATATCCAAAATCAAGTTCAAGCTCAAGTCAAGTTTATTGTCATTCACATCACATGTGGTACATGAGGTAGAATGAAATTATGTACACAGGATCCCAGTTACACCCAACAACAGCAAAAATATAAAGTATAAAAAGAAACAGATACAGTATAAGGATCTAAGATATACACTAAGATATATGCTAAACAAGCAACAAACGGTACGATAAAAGATAAGTTAAACACTAATAATGTAAAACCAATATGGCGTAACAGCAGCCTGAACATGAACATGGTGCACAGATGGGTATGAATGAATATAGCGGCATGAGATAATGAGCAGCATGAAAACAGCAGCATGAATAAGCAGCAGAAAATGAAAACTTATTCCAAATATTTCTAATGTAATTTTAAATCTTTCTCAAAAACCACTTTAACCAGTAAAAATATCATTAGAAACAGCCAGTAGTTTTATGACTAGTTAAGACAATTTCAAACAAACAATTTAAATACAAATATCTTGGTAATTGTTTTATGGGATGGCATTTTCTGACAGCTATTTTATTGATACTGTATTTACAATAAACATCAAATGACAAAATTACTATTCAAATTTTTAAAAACAAGATATTCTGATATGCAGTCCCAACTCTTTAAGCATAATTTTTACATGTTGAAAAAAAGGTTGTTTTAGACACCCTTCACATTAATTGTAATAATGTGAAATGTTGGAATTAATATGTAAAATTATAATTGGTGATCTGAGTTTGTGTTGATTTTATTTAAAAACAGTTTGCTATAATCTAACAGTTTCACATTTGAGGATTTTAAACAGAGCTCAAAAATGACATCACTTAAGAGGCACCCACTAGATATAGTTGGGCTCACCTCAACGCACAGCATGGGCTCCAGAACCAATCTCCTTGAGAGGGGCTGGACCTTATTCCACTCTGGACTTGCTCATGGTGAGAGGTGTCGAGCTGGTGTGGGTCTACTCTTAGCCCCATGTCATGGTGCCTGTGTGTTGCAGTTTTCCCCAGTAGATGGGAGGGCAGCTTCCCTGCACCTTTGGGTAGGGGAAGGGGGGTGGGGGATCAGCTCTGACAGTTGTTTGTGCCTATGCACCAAATGACAGTTCAGAGTATCCAGCCTTCTTGGAGACCTTAGCAGAGGTGCTGGAAGGTGGTCCAGCTGCAGACTCCTTCAAGGAGTACCAAAGGGTCAGAGGGTACTTGGCACCAGGACACCCTAGGTCATAGATTGATGGCTGATTTTTTACTCATGCCATCTGATCTGTGGCCATTTGTTTTGGACACTGGGGTGAAGAGAGGATCTGAGCTATCAGCTGATCAACACCTGGTAGTGAGTTGGATCAATGGCGAGGGAAGATGCCAGACAGATACAGTAGACTCACACATCTAGTGAGGGTTTGTTGGGAATGCCTGTCAGAAGAGCTCATCAGAAAGATCTTCAACTCACACCTCCAGGAGCGCTATAACCACATCCCAGCTAAGATGAGGGACATTGAGTCCAAGTGGGCCATGTTCTGCACCTCAGTTGTTGAGGTGGCTACCTGGAACAGCAGTGGCCATCTTAGAACTTGGTGGTGGACACTCCGGGTTAGGAAGGCCGTCAAGTTGAAGAAGGAGTCCTATTGAACTTTGGTGGCTGGTGGGATTCCAGAGACAGCTAAGGAGTACCAGAGGGCCAAGCGGTCCACAGTCTTGGCTGTTGCTGAGACAAAAGCTCTGATGTGGAGGAGTTCAGTGAGGCCTTATATAGAGACTCTCTATTGGCTCAGAAGAGATTCTGGTGAAACTATCATGCGGCTGTGGCGGCACTTTACCAACACTGTGATCAGTGAAGGTGGGGTGCTGTTTATCTCAGCCAGTGATGTAGTTGGAAGGTGGAAGGAATACCTCTCGAACTTTCTCAGTCCCGCTGGCATGTCTTCCATGGAGAAATCTGAGTCGGGGGACTTCCGGGTTGGTTTGTCTATAACTGTGACTGAGATCATCAAGGTACCGTAGTTAAAAAGCTCCATAGCAGAAAGGTTCCAGGGGTGGACGAGATCCGCCCTGATTTCCTTAAGGCTCTGGATGCTGTGGGGCTGTCTGGGTTGACACACCTTTGCAGCATCGCATGGACATTGCGGCAGTGCCACTGGATTGACAGACTGGTGTGGTGGTTGCACCCTTCAAATAGAGGGATCAGAGGGTGTGCTCCATTTATAAGGACATCACTCTCCCTAGTAAGGGCTATTCAGTGGTATTGGACAAGTAAGTCTGATAGTTGGCCGAACCTCAGATCCAGGAGGAACAATGTGGGTTTTGTCTTGGCCGTGAAACAATGGACCATCTCTTTACCCTCACTAGCATCTTCGAGGGGTCATGTGAGTTTGCCCATCCAGTCTATGCGTATTTTGTGGACTTGGAGATGTTTGACCATGTTCCTTGGGGTACACTGTGGTTAGTGCTCCATGAGTATGGGATTGGGTGCCAGTTGCTATGGGCTGTTTGGTATCTATACAAGTGGTGCCAGAGTTTGGTTCACATTACCAGCAGTAAGTTGGACCCCTTCAGGTTGGGAGTTGGTCCTCGCCAGGGCTGTCTATTGTCACAGATTCTGTTTATAACTTTTATTGACAAAATTTCTCAGTGCAGCCAGGGGGCGGAGGGAGTCAGTTTCTGTGGCCTCAGGATTCCATCTCTGCTATTTGCAGATGATGTGGTCTTGTTGGCATCATCATCGTGCCTTGATCTTCAGCTCTCACTGGAGCGGTTTGGAGCAGAGTGTGAAGCAGCTGGAAGGAGAATCAGTATCTCCAAATCTGAGGCCATGGTCCTCAGTCGAAAAAGGGTGGATTGCTCTCTTCAGATCAAGGTTGATGTTCTGACTCAAGTGGAGGCGTTCAAGTCACTGAGATGCTGTGTCTTTCTTTCAATTGGCTCCAAAAGAAAAGAAAAAGTCAGTTAGAGTAGACAATGAAATCAGTACCAGCCACACTAAATTGAGATGTTATTGTTCAGTTGAATTTGATTTCTGGAGATCATCTCAGGATCTTCAGTATGGTGTTTTGTGACCCACAGTGGTGTAGCACCCCCATCTTTGGGAACCACTTCATTACCATCCATCCATTATCTTCTGCTTGTTCCGAAGTCGAGCCACAGGGACAGCAGCTTGAGCAGGGAGGCCCAGATATCTCTTTCCACAGCCATCTCTTACAGCTCTTCTTGGAGGACCCCAAGATGTTCCCAGGCCATCCGAAAAATGTACCGTAGTCTCTCAAATGTGTCCTGGGTCTTCCCGTGGTCTCCTCCCAGTCTGAGATGCCCAAAGCTCCTCCCTAGGATTATGAAGCTTTTGGTGTGGATCAGATTTCATGATCTTGTCTGTAGTTACAGAAAACAAAGTGAAGTTTTTGAGCTGCTTGCATTCAGCTGGGACTGCTGCAAGATATATTCAAATTCAAAAATAATACTTTATTAATCCCATGGAAAATTAAGTGTTGTAACCCTTTATCCTGGTTTCATTAAAGAGTTGTTATAGATGATGGTGGGGCAGAAAGGTAGATGAAGAATAAATTAATTGTGAAAATTTTTTAATTAGATTCCTGAAAATGTATTATCTCATTCTACAAAATTGATTGACAGCTGCTAATGATTATGACTTCACAACTCTTTTCATGTCTGTTATACTGGTAAGACATTTCCATCAGTGATCAACAAAGTTCATGCCAAAAAAGAAACTGTCCATACGACCCGACTGAGAATTATTGTATGCGTGATCAAGCGTTTAAAAAGTATGCATTCACAAACCTTTTCACCACACAGAACATCTATGCGTTTATTTTGGGAAATGACTCCAGGCTCCTGCTCTGAGCCATGAGTCTCCTACTCTAAAAGTTATTCAGAAAGCTGCAATAATACCTACTAGCACATTTGAACTAAAATATGGAAGATTGAAAGAAAGCCATAAAATATAAAAATAGTAAATTACGAGCTAATTTCAACTACTTCTGGCATCATTATGCCTTTATTTTTTTCTTTTTGTGCGTGTGTATGTGTGTGTATAGTGCAGTCAAGTAAAACTTGGGTATTTGCTATTATTTTGGGGGTCAGCAGCTAAAAAGTTGGTGAATCATGCACTGCTGTAACATATTCAGACTGGAAATGCTTCTTTGCCACCAAAGCCCTGGCTGCAGTAGTTGTTGCAATGTCATGAAGTCTAAAATAATTCACACAGTTAAAAACAAATTCCTTCTGTGGTTTTTTCCTCATAAAGATAATGAGCAAAAATTTGTGAAAGGCTGCCAACCACCTTGTGAGTTTGTATACCAACACAAACTGCCAAAGTAATTGAAAATAGGTCAGCAATTGACCTTTTTACAGATACTATGTGCAGATATGAACACTGTAGAGTGTATTTCAATAAACCGGATGGAGGCATGAATATATTTATAATGCATTGAAAAATACTTTGAGCTTACAACAAGTATATGTAAAAAAGGTCAATATGAGAGCTGTTTGGGATTGAGGAGTCCAATAATTAAATGTGTTTGTATGTATTTACACTCAGATTTGTTGAGTGAAGTATGCAGATAAAAATGCTTTGTTTACATTAAGTACCCACATTTCAGAAATGCATACCAATAATACACTGCTTGGCCAAAAAAAATAAATAAATAAATAAAACAAGTCGCCATCTGGATTTAAGCAAATAGTTACGAGCCTCCTATTGGATAATTACTATAGGTGATTATCTTTCAGCTGGCAACAAGTTATTTAACCCCAACTGGTGCATTGAGTTGCTTCTCATTTCTTAAACAACCATGTCACAAGACACATCACGTGGTCGTCGAAAAGACGTCAGTCTTTTTGAGAAGGGTCAAATCATTGGCATCAAGCAGAGAAAACATCTACGGAGATTGCAGAAACTACTAAAATTGGGTTAAGAGAGCGGCTAAGAACTGTCCAATGCATTATTAAAAACTGGAAGGATAGTGGGGACCCATCGTCTTCGAGGACGAAATGTGGCTGGAAAAAATCCTGAATGATCGTGATCAGCGATCACTTAAACGTTTGGTGAAATCAAATAGAAGTAAAACAACAGTAGCGCTCAGGGTTATGTTTAATAATGAAAGTAAGAGCATTTCCACATGCACAATGCGAAGGGAACTCAAGGAATTGGGACTGAACAACTGTGTAGCCTTAAGAAAACCACAGTGAGGCTAACCAGAAATAAAAGCTTCAATTTGCTAGGGAGCAAAAAAATGGACTCTGGAGCAATGGAAGAAGGTCATGTGCAGGGGCGGATCTACTGTGGCACGGGGTGGCAGTCCAACAGAGAGCCTTGCCACCCTGTTTGCCACCACAGCTGGACATTATGAATGCGAACATCTTTTTTCTGACAACACTGAATGCAGCACAATGTGGCCCTCACTCCTTACCAGTTGGTGGCGGTAATGCTCACTTAACTTTCTTATCAACTGCTAATAAATTTCAAGAAGAAGAAGAAGCACAACGTACAACTGACTGAAGACTAGGGCTTTAACTGAGTACTCGAGTCATCACGTCGCAGTCACAGAACCGAAAATGAAACAACTGTTACACCATAGTCTGTACCCACCATATTGTAACCCTGTGTGGGTTAAACCCAAAGAAGATATTCTGAGTTTAACAACAGGAAACAACCAAACTTTCATAGCACACAAGACGCAGGTCTATATCACAGACCTCCATCTCACTCATGGTGCGGCCAGAACACTAACATACCGCTAAGCATTATGGGAAAGATATAACACATAGTCCACTCCCCATAACCGCTACAGTATATTGTGACCATAGGGGGCGGTGTTGCATGCACTGTTGCAGGTCCCATAATGCTTAGCGGTATGTTAGTGTTCTGGCTGCACCATGAGTGAGATGGAAGTCTGTGATATAGACGTGCCTCTTGGGTGCTATTAAAGGTTGGTTGTTTCCTGTTTAGTTCTGAGTGTCTTCATTGGGTTTAACCTACACAAGGATGCAATATTAAATGAGTTTTTTTTTCTGCGTTTGAATTTATTTATTTTTGCATTTTGAAGTCCTATGACATCATCAACTACTTGAGTCGTACTCGAGTTTTATTATGTTAATGTCAAGTTTAACAATTATGTACTCGCTTAACCCCTAACTGCAGCTTGTTAAAATAATCACTTCAGCCTGATTCCAGAGAGGCACACAAAAGGGACAGAATGTCTCACCAGCTGTAGCTTCTTAAATTAATAAATGGGTTAGTACCTTCTTACTTCACACACTCTTAAAAGTTCCTTGAAGTCAGGCGAACAGATGCTCCTGACGAATTGATGGACGTATTAAAACAGTTGTAGCTGCATCTTTCAGTCATTCAACCTTTATTTATACAGGTTAGTCTCATTGAGTCACGAGGACTCATTTTCAAGAGAGACCTGTACACTTTGGTACAGTCTAACATTTCACAACATACTACTACTACTACCACTTTTACTACTACTACTACTTCTATTACTACTACTACTAGCAAAATACTACTTGCAAAATAAAGGTGGGCTCAGCAATTTAAACAAGTCGACAGTCTTTTTCATTAATTTAATAAAAAGGAATTATTAAAAACGATTAAAAAAGAGAAGAAGAATGTTGCATTTCCAGGTTGCACATTCTTCAGCGTACAGTTCTGAGAAAGTTGCAGAGGAAACGAAATACAAATCAGTGATTTGATTAGTGGCTCTTGGATCACACATATTCATACCTGTGAGCCAGTCATGTTCCAGGAAATCTCAGGTTCAGGGCGTTCAAAAGTCATCATCTCAAGCTGTCTCCAGTACTCAGAGCAGAAGTCATAGCATTACTTCACAAGATCCAGTAGGCTAAAAAGAAATTTCTTATTTGCAGGAAATCAAAGTAACTTTGGGTTCACAAGTACAAAAAGTTCTTGGCAAACACTCATAAAGAAACACAGAATAAAATGTCCATTATAATATAATTCTTCTTTCACAATTATATCTGCCAAAAATCAACACAGAACAGAATTTTTTTTTTTTTTAGAAAAATTAAGGCTGACTTTACTCTGAGCATGTTTTTGGTAGAATGCATTTCTATTGTACTACAATTTCAGTGGAAAAGGTCCACAACTTGTTTGTCAAAGTCATAAAAATCCCTTTTAGAATAATTTTCAAAGGTACATTTTTAAGTATGTAAGTTAAAAAAAAAAAAAAGTAAAATAAGAACTCCAATACAATTTTTAGACCATTACATATAAGGAGTTCCTCCTATTACTTCACCAGTGCCATAAAGTCAAACCAGTTGGTCCTGTTCTTAGAGAAATCTGGTTTAATTAAAGCTGAACATTAAGCAAACATCAATTGTCAGCCATGAATAATTATAATCATTCAATTCAATACAGTTTATTTATATAGTAAGTCACAACAAAACTCAACTCAGGACACTGAATAGAAATGTTCACATTTAAAAATAATAATTTAACACTATTTATCTGAGCAGCAGACTGATTTGAGTTTAACTCCATTTCAGAACACTCATCTTGAGTAAGCATGAAGGCGACAGTGGAAAGGAAGAACTCCCTCATGAGGAGGAAACCTTTAGCAGAACCAGGCTCAGGACAAGTGGCCATCTGCTTCAACCAGCTGGGTTTGAGAGGAACAGATACAC
>JARVGS010000002.1:24029848-24040495 GCA_031762315.1 Hypsolebias antenori
TTGCTACTTGTCCCAACTTTTTTGGGATTTGATGACACTGTGAAATTTTGAATCAACATACCAGTATTTTTCCTTTAAAATGTTACATTTACTCAGTTTAAACTTTTGACCTGTCATCTATGTTCTATTATGAATAAAATATTGACATTTGCCATCTCCATGTCATTGCATTCAGTTTTTATTCACAATTTCTTTAGTGTCCCAACTTTTTTGGAATCCGGTTTGTACTTTCTGCTAATTTCAGCTTCTTTCTGTTATTTTTATTTATTTATTGTTATGTTTCAGCTGTGTTTATTGATGCTAATTTCTTCTTTGAGTCAAATGAACTTATTTCTGCTAATTTCAGCTTCTTATGCTCCATTCAGTTTTTTCCTGCTAGTTTTTTCTTTTTATTATATTATCATAATAATAATAATTATTATTGCCATTTCAGCTACATTCTAGCTGTTATTCTGGTAAATTTAGCTTTTTCAGCTAATTCCATATTTTTTTAGCTCATTTCAGCTCCTCCTTCTGGTAGTTTAAGCTTATTTCTGCCTTTTCAGCTATTTTCATCTGTTGTTAATAAATTCCAGCTTTTTTTTTTAAAGCTAATTTTCTGTTTGTTCTCATTTCTGCTAGTTTAAACCTGGTTAATCAAACAGATGTTCTTTCTGCTTTATTCTGCTAATTTAAATGATTGAAAGGAAGCAGAATGTGCAGGAAACGGTTTGGAAGCCTGCGTCTGCTCTCTGTTTGGCTGCTGTGTAGGAAAACAGGCACAATGAATCAGATCAGAGTCGAGGAGAAGACGTTCAGCTGAGACAAAAAGAAACATAAAAATAAGGACAAGTGCTGAGAATAGATATAGTGGATGAAGCAGGGCGGTGGAGTGATGGAGCCCACATTAAAACATCTTGTAGATTGGTGAGTTCAACAGTTCATCTTTCCATCTGCAGACTTTACCGCTGATCCAATCCTCTTCTGATGTTGCCTTGGTTGACTTAACAAACACGTGGTGGTTAGATCTGGTGTAACCTTTTAATTTACGAACACACTTGCCACTAAAATAAGTTAGAGAGACCGGACTGAGATGGTTTGGACATGTCCAGAGGAGGGACCGTGGGTATATTGGTAGAAGGATGTCAGAAATGCAGCTGCCAGGAAAAAGACAAAGAGGAGACATTAGAGGTCAAGGAGTGATGACAGAGATGGAGGAGGATGATTTGTTGTAGAGACCACTGAAGAGGGAGAAGCCAAAAGGAAAAAAAGACAGATTTTTATTTTACTTTGAGTTTTTTTTTTTTTTTTTAATTGGTCTTCATGACTTTGTGTTAGTTACTAAAGCACATGCTCAAATGTGTGCACCACACACTTCTAGAGTTAGTATATTTCCAGTTGGTGTTAAACTTTATTGTTTTGGTCCTTTACACCTACTTTTTATCCGCTTATAAAAACTTTTAAAAATGAGTTTTATTTGGTATTTTACATTGTGGTAGCGACATGTGATGTTGCCAGGTGTCTGAACAACTGCAGCGACGCTGAAACAGCTGAATGTTTAGCTGATGTGTTTATTTGTTTATTTAAGGATCCCCCATTAGTTTCTACTGTAGTAAAGTACTGATCCTGGGGGTCCAGAAAAACATTGCAATTACGTCATGCTTTTACAAACATACAAAAATACATAATAAAATACAAAAGATAAAAACAAATTTATAATATAAAAATTCAGTTCAGCCATCTCAATAACATTTTATAAGCATTATAAACTGACAAAAACACTTTGAAACACACAAAAATTCACCAATTCCAAAGTTAAACACTCTTCATTTCCATTATAAATGTATCATTTCATCCATTCAAATTTATTTCATTATCTATTTTTTCAATCTTTTTTTTTTTTTTTTAATCAGCAATGAATGCAATTCCAGAAGGCGGCATGGTCCAATAAGAAATTCTCGATAAATTTTGAGAGCATTAGTCCTAGGCAGAGATAATATAAAAGTAACAACCAAGACTCGTTTGGTCTTAAAAGCATGTTTATTGCATGTGTGGGAGAAAAGGCTAAATGGTTTATGTGAAGTCTAGATGTTGTGTAAAAAGAGAAGAAGACTGTTCCATCAAACAGGAAGTAGGCATGATTTTATCCAGCGCTGCAAACTGCTGACACCGAGCATGCGCATTAATAACTGTTAAAAAAAAATCATTGTGCATAAAGAAGAAGCCCCCCGTGCCTCTGGATCCTCAGAACGCCTCTGCCCGGGTACCTCGTTTCGTTTCGGCTGGCGCGCGTTCCCCGAGCCCGCTCCGTGGACCGGATCCACTCCGGGTTTTCCCTCCGGCCCCGGGGCCACCTTTTCGTGGAGCTATGCGTGTGTGTTTTTGTGACTCGCTCAGAGAGACCCGCAGCTTTTGCGTGAAGCGAGAGGGCGAGCCGCGTGATTTTTCATCCTCTGGATCTTTACGCGCAGCCGGACTCCGTGTTTTCTATATTTATTCCTCCCACACCCCCTCTCTTCCGTGTGTGCGTGGGAAGAAGAGCCGAGGCAAGAAGCACTTTTTAGTGAAGAGCCAATGCGTGGACGCGCTCTCCCTCCCACCCCAGCCGAGGTCGTCTAGCTCTTGGAGAGCTGGAGAGCCGTTCTCCTGCGTGGCACAAGTCTGCTGACGCGCAGAGGAGCCGCGAGACCTCCGCGTCTCCAAATCAACCAGGGGAGTAACGTGGACGCTGTGGAGGCCACACGGAGGAGAAAACACGGGGCTTCCATTCATTTTGCAACCTTGCAGCCACCACCCCTGTGGATCTTTTACTCCCCCCCACCCCACTCCTCGTTCTCCCTCTCATCATCCTCAGCCATTCTTTCCTCACCGGAGGAGATTCTTCATGCTTGGACCTTGAATCGCTGCGTTTACCTGTTTGTGTGCGCGTGCTGGCGGGCAGACGTTTGGTTTGTTGACGCCAGGCCTGAACGCACGGGAGAGGCGCGCCGCTGTTTCCAAAGACATGGAGAATGAAGATGGGGATTACCATCATTTCTTCAGGATAAACACTGGCCTGTGCGCCACGGCGGCCAAAGCGCGCAATTGGCGAAAATAGCACAAAACGTTGAATTCTAGTCCCACGCAGGTGGAAAGAAAGGCGCCCAGGCTGCCACAGGGTGGCCTTTTCTCGGCTAATTTCTTATTCCTATTTTATTTTATTTTTTGGCAAGAAGTGGGTGTTGTGAGTTTTCAGCCCACCTTTCCCCCCCTGATTTCTCTGAGAGGGAAATAATGATCTGGAAGGAGAGCTCAGTCACATCGATGGGCAGCCTGACCTTGTTTTGGGCTTTGCTGCTGTCTGTCTCCACTATAAGCTCCATACATGGAGAGAGTGAGTATTTGTTCTGTTTATGTATAAATATATATATTCACCAGCATTTGGAGGTAGGAGGCCTGGAGGCACGATGCGCCTCTGGTTACCCGGTTTAACCTCTGAGGAGTCATCCTGATTGGAGAGGAGCAACCAAATGAAAAAAGAAAAATGGCTGAAAACAGTCAAAATAACCAGTTTGGGGTTTGATCAATGCAGCTTTCATGTCAAAAACATGTGCGCTCAGAGGCCATGTGGTTCAGCTGGTGGCCGCGTTTAACCCAAATATCATTTTCCGCAACAAGATCAGCTGATGAAATCTTGTTGGTTTGGACACGAGCTGTTTGGATCTTCTCGGGTGCATTTTGCAGCCCATCAGAAAGCAGAGGATGAATCCAGGCGGCGCAGCTGAAGGTTACTACAACCATGTGGCCATTTTGCATTTGGTGGTGTGGCGTCGCTGCGCACAAACAGCCACATCCAGCTCCTTTTAAACACACCCGCACAGGCTGCAAAACGTTCAAATAACCACCGAGGTGACCAATAAAAGTGCTCTAAATTTAATAAATTATATGTATCTGTAGGTAAATAACGATTTTATGCAAATAAAACCTTGACTTGGGGTTGTTGTCAACAAAATGCACTCAAAAAACGGATGTTAAACACTTGGTTAATTCAACCTGTAAATATTACGGCAGTACATTAAAACAGTAAGATGCGAATAAGACGAGTAGAAATTATTATTTTGACTTTGATTGCTTTTATCTATTTCTGTAAAAGGCAGGAGATTTCACGGCGTTTAAGTTTTCATTATTTCTGTTCTACAGCGCGTTTAGCGTCATACAGTTTTTATCTGTATTAAAAAAAAACCTGTAAATGTTGTTTCTATTCACAAAACAAACACCTGAAACGTTGAAAACATCCACTTCAAGTCAACACGAACCACGACTTTAGAGTTAATTTAGCAAAGTGCTGATTTTTAAACACAATACAGAACTTGCCCAAGATTTTTAGCTGAAAAATGAATTTGACTTAAACAAAAAAAAAAAAAAAAAGGACTATTGGAGTTTCCTGTGCTTCATATCTGTCAACTAGAATCTTCTTCAAACTCCTAATCGTGGTATGTTTGATCCGTGACACATTTTATTCATTATTTTGACATCGGACGTCACCCATGAAGCAGCTCTGGGTGTATCCGTTTGGCCTGCAGCCCAAAGATTGTGATTGTGTACGTAACTCGAACAGCATGGCTTTGTTTCCAGCAACGTCACACATTTTTAAAAAATCATTTCGCTTTACTTTAACGGTGGGAACTTCTCGGCATGAAAAGGAGATGCATACACTGACCTCTGTTATTATTCAAATGAATAAAAACATTTAATTTGATCCCTATGCCCGGTGAGTTGACCTTCGTCGTGTTATTTGAACCCTTCGAAGATCAGTGGGGGACTCGTGAATGCAGCAGTCAGGAAGGCTCAGGAGCAAGTTGTTGCCCTCATACCACGAAGCTCTGCGGTACGATATGTCCACAAATAAAGAATTCAGTGATAAAGACTGGAAAACAGCCAGATAGATGTCAATAATCGGCCCCTCGTGGATGATGTTTACTTCCATGAGCTGCAGAGGTTTCCAGTCTGTCATCACTTAGTGGAAAATCCCAACTCTCCATGAGCTTTATGTATGGGTTAAACATTTCCTGTTCGTTTTGCTATCTGTCCACACCAATGAAGTGTAATTAGGCTGCCTTTTAACTCTCACCGCGTCCAAGGACGCAGCTTCTAAATGCAGCAGAGCGTGCGAGGATGATGGGAGTTGGATGTTCGGGGAATGGAGCGCGTGAAAAACTGCACGAGAGGAGCAGACTGGGCTTGGTTTGACGGGAACGGCAGCGAGCGAATTCGTCAGGCAGGCTCTGCTCACGTGGACACAACAGTGACCATTCACGATGCTGTTTGCAGAGGTGATCCCCTCCGCTCTGCATTGAGTTTTCCGTGGATCTCTTCAGCGGGGCTAGTCTGCGTCAGCGGCGTGCCCGAGTTGAGATGTGAAAGTGTGTCACTGGACTAGTTTGTGAGCGTGCAGCCAAACGCTGCTCTGCGGCTCCTTCAGGCTGCCAGCAGAGGTTTAATGCTTTATTATCTCTTTTATTTCCAGTGGCACGTCACTGAATCGACTCCGATTCAGCCTCTGTCCAACGGCACATCTGTCTTTGCTGCCTGTTTGTCGGAGTATTGTACAATTTGTGTGATGGCAGCAAATGGACGGTGCTCCGTTTATCATGAAGATGCTCACAGATCCTTCTGAGCTGCCTCCAGAATCTCACATCTGGGCCTTTTCGTTGCATTTTGTGCATCATGTTTTTGTTTGTGATGGTTGTGAAAAACAGCCAGGTACTCATTTTTTTAAAGCGTCAGCATTGTCACTAGTATTGTTTTTATCCAATTATCTTAAATAGCCCATTGGTTGCATTGTGGCAGCTCCAGTTGGGTTATATGTAAGGGTTTGATTGTTTTTCCCACAAACCGCTTCACACAAGTTTGATTTATGATTATTTCTAAAATAGTATAAAAAAAGACTTAGATTAGGGTTCTGAAGGGTAGTTTCTCTGATTAATCCATTATCAAAACACATTACTTAACTCAAATGGTTGCGACTTGTAACTCTGCCCTTCTGAGTGGGCCAGGCGGTGGTGGGAGGGGGTCCTTGTGTGCGAGTTGTTATGATGAGGAGTGTAGAGTTACTGTTTGGGGTTTTGGTGATATCTGAGTCGCCGTGTTTGAAGTGAGGGCCGCTGAAGGGAAGTGGCTCCACCAGACTGCTGGTCAGATGACTTCGAGTATGTGGCGGATTAAGGGCCAGTTGACGTGGCAGGTGCAAGGTGATGTGATGGCACGGTGACAAAAATACACAGCGTTTAAACTTGGGATTCAGATTTGGAGCTCGTTACGCACCAGAGTCTGACTCATTTCTAAATGTCTTAGTTTGTGAGGTCAGAAATAGGACCTCCATTCTTTGTAGTGGCCCGAAAGAAGTAAAGTAATTAAAAAAAGGATGGGTCAGATCTTTTAATGTGAAGTTGTGAAACGTTATCAATAAGTAAAATCTTACCTGCTGTTTAAAGGTTTTTTTAACAACCTCAGCTTGGAGAAATTAAAATGAGTCCCGTCTGGACTGATGAGCTAATGGCTAGTCTCAAGACTTAAGGAAATTTAAATTCAATATCTTATGCAAAACTTTTTAAAAACTTTTTTTAAATCATTATGTTTCCAGAACTTGACTGAACTTTAAAGACTTCGAAACACAAATATATATGTTTGTTTTGCATATTTCCACTAACATATATAACACGTTAAGCTAACGTGTATAATTTATTATCACGAGCCAGTTTACAGTCTTATATGAAGGATATTGGAAAGACGTGTTTTTTTAAAGCATGCTAAAACTAAGTAACAACAAGACAATGGCTGACAAAGGTCTTATGTCCACATAAAGGTTTGTTAGTCTATAGATAAAGTTTAATTAAATATTTGAGATTGTAAAGTAGTTTTAAGGGGACAGCAGTCTACTTTGAATTTGGCTCTGCTCTGACTAGCCATTAGCTCATCAATCCTGTCAAAATTAACACCCTTTCCCCCAGACTGATGTTGTTTAAAGAATTATCTGCTACAGGTAAAATATTAACTCTTCATAACCTTTCCACAGAACCCTACTTCAAAAGAAATATTGCTTTAAAGATCAATTTAGTGTTCTAGACAAAATGCAAAAAAATGTGCCACATAAATTATTGTGAAGGAAATTTAAACTTTAAGTGCACACGGTTTTAATCATCTCACAGAAATTTTAATGTGAGGGTAAAATACACTTTCAGCTTATTGTCAAGAGGAGCTGATAATAATCCAGGACTAAATCTAAAGTCGAATAGACAATAAAAATGTACAAGTTTAGTTCCTGCTTAGCTAAAACAGTTTTCTTTTAAACTTTTATCAGCAGTGATGAACACATACCCACAACAATTATTTGCAGCATTGTTGGCTCTTCACACAATAGTTTATGTGTTAACCAGCCCAGTTCACATGAAAATATGACCTGCACCAGTTTCCACTGGATAACATTTGTTTTGTTTGCATGCTGCTTTAATTGACTTCATAAAACCACGTTCATTAGACTCGTCTGTGTAATAGGAAAGGTGCTCAAGTTCTTCTGAAGAGCGTTTCAGATGCCTAAGCTGTGACTGAAACGGCCACCAGAGTTGTAGGGCCTCAAAGTTCTCAAGGAAGGAAAGAGCAACAAATGTCAGACCAAACACGGGTGGGAGGAATTTTCTAATAACCTTTCTGGAGTTTACGGCGGGGGTGCCTGCTGAAGGATGCTCGGCCTGTGGCCCGTTTATAAACAGCACAGCTTCAGGTCCAGGACTCCATCCAGCCTGATGCATGACTAATCTGACGTGAAGGTCTGTTGACACGCAGGGCGTCTTCGCTGGTTAGGAATTGGAATTTATGCGACGTCGAGTCAAACGGCGATCGTTGGTTTTTGGTTTAATTTTAACTTGAGATGCTCGCGGGGGTGGGGGTGGGGGGGTCATGTTTGCCTGAACTCGTGCAGGTGTGTGTTGACATCTCCACAGAGAGCCAGGGCAGGGTTTATCAATCGTAAACATGAGCCGATGGATCCCGTTACGCTGTGGAGATACGTGTGTTTACTCAGTAGTGTGAAGAGCAAAGAGACGCCGGAGTATCCCTCTGTGTGGACACTGGAGCTGAAACGAGTCTTATGAGATTGCTCTATATTTTGTTTGAGTGCTGTTATACGACGCATGGGCCTTGTGGAATGAGACGAGGCTGCGTGGTTAGTTAGAGGTGACGTCCGACTCCTTAGTCTTTGTGCAAAGAAATGACTGGAATGCCGGGTACTTAACATGCCTGTTGGGAAGATTAAGGGGTTTTGCCATTCCTCTTCTTTTGTATTACCGTTCCACCCTTCTGCGTCTTCAGGCGTCCTCAAACTCATTTAAAGGACAACAGTTTTGGTTTGCTGCCCTTTACTCCACCGCGGCCTCTCGTTAGCTTGGCCAAAATCTTATCTTTCCCTGGCCAGAAGCCTCCTGATTTTATTAATGCCCTCATCAGGAAGTGGAGCCCAGAGCTTCTCTTTACTAACAAACAAATTAGCCTTTGTATCCGAGTGGCTCCACCCCTCCTCCCTCGCTCCCCGGCCGCTTGAGAAGCTGGAGGAAAATTCTCAATGAAACAAAGGAGACATGCAGCTCGATGGCTCACAAGTAGAGCCCAGGGGCATTGGCGTTGATTGGCGAAAGCAAATACTATTTTCCACGGGAGTAATTGTTTCCCATCTAAATTTGGACAAGTCAAACACCCCGTCCGGATTAAATATAGCCCCATTCATCCTCATAAACAACGTGGCTTCTATTTTAGGCCGAAAGGTTTGAACGAAGCACATCAAACGTCGCTCCCATTGTCGCTGCGAGTTCACACGTAGAGTCGCTCTGCGTTTATATATATATCCCCGTCGTACACAGTTAGTTAAACGTTCTTCCATCATTCTGCAGACACAGTTACTGAACGCTGTTTTTTAACAGTGTTTGTTTGCTTTCTGCTCTTTGGCCTCGTCACAGCTGAATACGTTACAAAAACTCTCATCTCTGCATCCAGCGGCTGCTTCAGAAGCACCACACTTTTTTTTTTGGAAACATGCAATAAGTCAAGTTTCATAAATGATTTTTGCTTACAGTGTTTTTAATATTTAGAAGTTCCTATTCTTGCCCTTTTTAGAAGATTTGTGTGAAAGCCCCTCTTTAAGCTGGCTGTAGTAATTCAAACATAAAGCAGTCAAGCTGGCCATGTCCCGTGATGATGTGTGCTCACACACATGAATTCAGAATACCAGAAAGAACAGTGTTGTTGTTTCATGCTATCCTCTGGTGTGCTGCACATACTCACCAGCTCAGTTCTGTGACTACCACCATCACCAGCTCAGAGGCGTAGCAAAGGTGAATCAGCGTCAACCCTTTTGTCTTAGTTGTTTCCCACTGTCTCAGTCCTGGCTTGAAAGTCTTCTGTGAAATAGGTTAATGAAAACCCTGACCTAGTTTCATTTATGCTTCATACAACACAAATGAGGAGTCGCACTGTTGCGTAAGCAAACACAAGATAACGTTTAATAATGATGAATGTAGGGCAATACACATAGCAAGCAATCTGATAATATTATTTACACTTTAACATAAAAAATGCAAAAATCATATCAGAAAGAGACAATATGGGAATGGACATTTATTTTAGATCATTTCATAAAAATCCATCCATCCATCCATCATCTTAACCTGCTTAATAAAAGCAATAACAGCAAAGTGAGAAACACTAAACGGACTCAGGAACAATTAGAAATCATTGTCACAGAACTCAGTTTGTTGGCACAAGTGAAAATTCAATCTTTGCTGTGAACATAAACAAATAAAAATATCTAAAAGCTATAAAATAGCTTACTTAAAATGGACTTTGGTAAACTAGAAAATAGCCCTGTGCTCTGACAAACTGCTCCCCCCAGGTTCAGACAAAGGGTTTGGTTTTAGTTTCCATTTTAAAAGTCTGTGATTGTGACTCTTGTTTGCCATGAACAGGCTGTCAGATCATATGAGGTCAGGCAGGACACTCCATGAACTGATGTTTGCAGATGATCTGTAGTGAGAGTATAAAGCAGGTGGAAGAGAGCCTGGAGAGGTAGATACTCTTCTATGGAGAGATGATAAATCAAGCAAAGTTTTGATGTTTATATCTAACAGAGTTTACCCATATTCCCAGTTTTTTTTATGTTGCTGGCATGAAGTGAGTCACTGCTTCTGTGTCAAAACTTGTTCATCATATTTTTACATGCTTGGAAGGTGGCTTCAATAACATCACAAAATAGCACCTCCAAAAATTACAAAAACTAGGCGCTATCAAAGCAAGACAGGTTTTATTTCCGCAGTGAGCGTTCAGTTTGTGTCTGAAAGTTACAAATCATCTGATGTCGTAATCCATAGAATATCTCAGGGCTGTTTGCCATCAATAATAAGGGGGTTTCTTTGTTGTTTAGGTTCATGTGAATGTGTGCCGTCAGCGAATGCTCCCAGCACCGTGGTTTCTAGTGTTGTTTTCTGAGCTTAGAGAATTGGCTCCCATACAGGCTGAGGTTATCTGAGGCGAGTGAAGTAACATTTTACAGGAAAATGGAGGGTTCTACGGCCCGCCTCCCCAGTGACGTCATCACACCTCCCATTGACTTTCAATAGCTGCACAGTGCCTATTCTATGTGTT
>JARVGS010000002.1:24049759-24060392 GCA_031762315.1 Hypsolebias antenori
TGTGTTTAAACTCACGGCTCGGCAGCGGTTGACGGAAGCGGCCTCTCGGGGCAGAGCAAAGAGAGGCAGCGCCGCCGTTGCCTCTTTTTAAGCGCAACAACGGAGATGAAGCTCCTGATTTATGGAGTGAGCATGAGCTGGGCGGGGCATGCCCTGCCAGACAGGCCGGCTACTGGGAGAGGAGGAGGATGGAAGGAAAAAATATCAAAAGAGGGGGAAAAAAATGAAGCTGAGACTAAGTGACATAAGGGAGCAGTTCACAAATGTCCTCCCTGCAGTAAGGAAACATCCAAACAGGATAAATTAACTCCACTAATCATTTCCAGAGGAGGTACAAGGAGCACATAGAAACAACCGAAATGTTTTTTTTTTTTAATACAAGAATCTAAAAATTAAAATCCATTCTTTTGTGGGCTGCATTGATTTTTTTCTACTTTACAGTGTGTCACTTGTATTTGCATAACTTCTTTCAGTCTAAATGACAAAGTTCAGAAAATTAAAAGCTCCAGGCTGAGGCGCATTGTGTACTTTTATGTGACACTTTCTTTTTTTTTTTTTCCTCCCATCCTTTCATTATTATTCCAGTCAAGTGACTGACACACCCATTCCAGGAATTTCTGGTGGTTTTTTACTGATTTAAAGTTTCTTGTGTAAATACTTAACCTCTACGTGGCCCCAAATCAAGCGTGTCTTACTGCAGGCTGATTGAGGACAGAAGCAACAAGCCACTTTGGTGATGGTTTGAAGGATGGTGTTTTTCTGATAGAGTTCAACAGAGGAGGTCCGGGAAGACTGTGTGTGTGTTTGTGTGGTGTGTGTGTGAGGAGGTGGAGTAGTGGGTGGGGGGGAGGTGGGACCTAACAAAACAACGGCAACTGCTCTTTGGTGTGTCGCCTGTTCCCTGCCTCTTGGCAGTAAACTTGATCAGCAAAGGAAAATACATGCTCTGCCTTTACAATGCAGGCCTTTGTCTCGGTTCGGCATCGGAACCATCAACTATTTTGGAAATAGTTTCCAGCTTATTAAAGCGGTTCCAGACTGTGACTGTTGAACCAGTGAGTTTTCCACTTAATTGCTTGGCATCCTTCCCCATCTTAGGTCTGTTGCGGGCATCTTCAGAGAGTTAAAAAGGCTTTCTGGTTGAAATTTATCCACCGTTGTGGTGTCCAATCATCCTGGTTTCCCTCCCTGCTCTCCTTCCTTGTGCTCCCACTGACTTTGATTAAATGCGGAGATCATGAGCTTGTTCAAGTGTGGCCTCATACCCTCGTCACCCTGTGTCATTGTTCTGACTGAGCTGCTCTCTTCAGCAGAAATGAATTAGCCTTTTTGTGCCAATGGCCTCTTGCAAACGACCATTAACAGTCTGTTAGTTTAGTCTGGACTCCATCTATGTGGAATCACAGACACTATTAAGCAGCGCAGCGATTGCTGAGCCATTGGACTCATTGGTAATTTTAGACAGTATCTGACATGTGACTTGCCTGAATTAGGCTGCTTGTTGTTTCCTAAATGGTCTGTGAACTTCGAATGGCATCAAAAGCTTAATGAGATATTTTTTATGGCGCATTACCTCAGTTGTGTTTAATCTAATCTGATTATCTGTTGCTACTATCACTTCTGAATTGATTTCTTGGAGGTAATAGGGCCATGGCCTCTGTGTGATTAGATCTAGAGCTTTTCATTGCTCATTTGCGTAGACTTTCCTCTCGGTTAACTACTCTTCTCTTTTCTCTTTTTGCCTGTGACCACTGACTCAATGAACCTAAACCTGCTAATTAGGTTTTGTTAAGTATGCTGCCCCATTAAACAGACAGCCGAAGATTGTCTGGCCTGGAATACCTTTAACAGCAATCATCTTGGCAGAGAAATGCAGAAGTTTGATAATACTCACCTGTTTTAGTGGATGACGTGTTTAGTATTCTCAAAGACACTTTCTGCACCTTTATTCTTCAACTAGTAGTTTATTATGATCTGAAAATGGCTCGCATTATCCTACACACCCTGCTGAAAGACATAATTATTATGGTAGGGTATGAGTGTATTATGGTATGGTAAATGGTAAATGGACTGTACAGTACTTATATATTGCCTTTCTATCTTATCGAGACACTCAAAGTGCAATACAATCTGTGCCCTCATTTACTCATTCACACAGCACTTTACTATATCTATAATCAGAGCTTTATCACATTCATACACTGATGGGACACACATCGGAGTCAATGAGGGGTGTCACAATCTATTCAAAATCAATTTTTTGATTCAGAAACAATTTTTATTTTGAAATGTTAATAAACTTTTGTTTCAATTATGTAACTGACAAGCTGAAAAGATTAAACAACAATGTAAACAAATAGAACATTTATTTAAAACAATATTTTTAGGTTCCTTACTGTATCAAATCTTTTTGCATCATTTTATATTTATACCAAAAGTAGGAACAAACTAGGTGTGCACAAAACTCTTCCACTTAAATTACCTGTATTTGGTTTGCTTAGTTGCCTGGATTTTTTTCTCAGAAACAACAACAACCAAAAAAAAATAGGAACAAATAATTCATCCATCCATCATCCATTATCTTTA
This sequence comes from Hypsolebias antenori, assembly GCA_031762315.1. Classification (NCBI taxonomy): domain Eukaryota; kingdom Metazoa; phylum Chordata; class Actinopteri; order Cyprinodontiformes; family Rivulidae; genus Hypsolebias; species Hypsolebias antenori. Next base: position 24,052,346 of record JARVGS010000002.1, read on the forward strand.
CCCACTTCTTCCTTTATGGGTCACGGGGGTCACCGGTGCCCATATCCAGCCATCATTATGCAAGAGGTGGTGGACACCTGGACAGGTCTCCAGTCCATCACAGACAAATAATTCAAAATATATAAATACAAAAGTAAACAGACTTCAGCCTACCATAGTGCAATAACCTTTAACTCAAAATAAAATACAGACTTCACAGTTTTTTTTAACCATATTGCTCTAACATTTGCAATGTTTTCAAAACTTAACCTAATATGAAATATACAGGCTTCACAATCTTAACCATGTTGTAGTCATATTTGGTGAATCGTTAACAAAATTTCAAAACCTGTGCAAACCTGCACAAAAACTCACCTGAACTGTAATTTATAAACATAAATTGTATCATTTGGAACTGGCTCCAGACAATGTGTCTCATCTGGCCTTTTCAACCTGTTAAAAAGACAAATTACATTAAGTTTTTTTGTGCAACTTGTCTATAAGTTTTTTTTAATAATATGAGAAAAAACTGTTACCTTTGAGCGGCAGCTGGTAGCATCAGCTTCTACCACTTTATTTTTGTTTCATGGTATTGTTGTGGTGCAGCTTTATCTCTAAAAAAGCTACGTGAATGAATATCATACATTGGGTCCAGCGTATTGAAAATAAGCATATACCCCTCACCTTCAACTGAGCTGTCTGCTCGTAAATCCTTTGTGATATAGCAGGAGATGGAGAGGGAAATCTTTGCAGCTTTTGGGGATGCCTGTAAGTTTGTTGCAGAGCTTGCAGGTCACCTGCTTTCGCTTTCATCTTCTGCACATTTGTCGTATTACCAAAGTACTTAACTGTACTGCAGTTTTATTTGACACTTCTTGCAAACAACCATGCTTTTGTTAAGCTCTGTCTTCCCCCAGAACATTGTAGGATCTGAAATGATTTTTGAAATCGAAGAAGCGGGTTGAATCGCGCTGTCCCCTTGCTCTATGCTTTCAGAATCCGTTCAGATAAAGGGAGCTGGCTAACTAGCTTGCTGTACGGTGGCCTACATGGCCCAATTCTACAGCGACTGAGTGGACACGTACCGTAATGCGATATGCAGTCCGCTCGGGAGTAGGAGTGGAAAAAATAAAACTTAAATGCATTTTCAAATCGATTTATGGGCCTTTAGAATTAATTCAGAATCGCCAGGACTAGGAATCTAAATTCTTAATAAATAAATAAAAATTCTGCATCCCTATTATGGACAGTATTATGGTATGGTATGGTATGGTATGGTATGGTATGGTATGGTATGGACAGTATTATGGCATGGTCATCCATCCGTAGGTACATTCATACATGTTGTCTAGTCCAGGCTATAACTTCTGATCTGCTCAAGATAATTTAATGAAAATTCATAAACATATGCATCATCATGAGACATTGTTGCGTGCACTTTTTATCACCTAATTTCTAAGATCAAAGACAGGTCAGAAATCAAGGTCCATGTTCATACAAGGTCTGGCTTGTCCGGACCTTTGCTATAGATTATTGTACAATATTTTATCAACGGGTATATGAAATACTCTTGTTAATTATCTTTTCAGTTAAACGAGTGGTCCATAACCCTTTTTACAGACCCCTTAATAAGATTAATGGTTCTGTAAAAAAATGTTTGAACAACCAATGTCTTACTTATTGTGAACAGCTCCATGCACCTCAGTTTGAAGAAACAGACTATAATTTTGACTAGATCAATGAGCTGACACTCAGTTCAAGGGAGATCCAATACCAAAGAGGATTGATGCTTTTTTAAAAATATATCCAGTAATAATAAAATTCACAGTGATTTATGTAAAGGTTTTTTAAATAAACCTTTACATTACCATCAGTTTTGCATTGCGTGGTTATTTCGGCAGAAATTTTATGGTATTCCTGCAGGAAGTCTGTCAGGCCGCACTGGAACTGTCCTTTTCTCCATACTCTACTCATTTCATGGCTGATAAGGTATTACTGACAACTGTCCATAACTATATGATAGAATATCACTTCAGAAATGATCTGACTGTCCCCATTTGAGTTCAGTTTTATGCTTGTATTTTCCAGTTTACATTATTGTTGAATACTGAAGGTTTGTTTTCTTTTAGATAAGAAATAGATGTAACATTGAAGAGGAATGGGATGCCATGGACAACAGACAATGGGCAGATTCTGTTAAACGAGTCACTTGTCATCAACTCGGGCTTCCTGCGTCTCACATGTTGTCACAGTGCTGGTATTATTCCCCTGGTGATGTCACGTCTGCCTCTTGAAATTGTTGCTCCTAATGCCTGGTAGTTGCCTTAGTTAAAGCTTGTGCAAAACACAGACAGCGTTTTTGTAGGACACAGCATGTTGGGTTGGGGGTGGGGGGGTTCTGTCTGACCCTTGCAGGGAGATCTGGAAGAATGCCTATTGTTTCCTCATAACTTGCTTTGTCTGATAAACTCTGACCAACCCCAGAGTTGTCTGAAAGCTGTCAGCACTCCATCAGCATCTTGCACCCCTCAACACTTCCTCGTGAGTCTGGCGTTTCCCTTTCTATTTGTCGTCAAGCTTCTTACCAAAACAGGTGCTGAAGTGGAAGACAGCCTCTCATTTGGCCTCCTTGCTCAAAAATTCGGCGCGATAACGCATGGTGCAACAGGCTAAACAAGGGGGTCTGATTTCCCAATTTACTACCTCTCAGCTTGTTCAGGCCTGTACGTTCTCTGAAACCCTCTCCTACTTCTTTGTGTCATATCGTAAAGGTTATGACAGGTCCTTGCACCAGATCTGTAATTGTATAAGGAAAAAAAAAACAGAGCTTGTGTTTGTGAGGTTACTTTTGGCAATCAACAACAATACAGCCAAAAGTGTGATCGTATCTGATCTGCTGACGTCACAAGTACTTGGCTAAGCTTTACCAGAATGAGGTGTTTAGCCTTTAAAACCCCAACAAATAAGGTATTTTTAGAAAACGCCACTACTGATTCCACTTAAATGGGTTAGGCAGTGATGACACAGCTATTATATATTTTTTTACTTGAATAATATTATTGAGTGTGTAGATGGTACACAGCATGAGCGTGTGTTTTTGTGGTGTCTTTTGTCTCACTTTTTTCTTTTTTCCGGTACTTGGACATAAATTGCCTTACATTTGGACCAGTTCCAGTTCATTCCATTAGGCATCATTTGTGTGGGGCTTATGAAACGCTGATAGCTTCTGTGTTTGAGAGCCGTCCAGCTGTGCTGCAGTTGCTTTTGGCTCGTTTGTCTACATTCTCCCCTCACCTCAAAGATAATGAGCTCATGTTCTGCAGACGTCACACCTCAATGGCAACGTCTCTTGCACTCTTCCCGCTACTTTAGCCAGCATAAATAAAACTAGATAGAGGTAAAGTATGCTGTCCCTTGGCCATATGTCTTCAAGCCCACTCCAACTTTAAAGGAATAGAATTAAGATTAAATTATGCAAAATCAGATGCCCAAATCATTTTGAGCTCAGATTAGGAAGGGGTTAATTATAAGTGTTTTAGCCAGTCAGAGATTTCACTCACAGGACTACATTTCATTTTGTGGTCGCTCTTATATTGTCGTTCACAGCTCGTTTGCTTGGTAGAATAATGCCAGTGTTAAATAATTTATATAGCACATGAAAACAACAAAAGTTGACCAAAGTGCTTTTCAGTTTAGTCAAATTAAAATGAAGACACCCTGATGCATGCTAAAAAAAATGAAGACAGTAGAGAAGAACAAGAAAATACATCTTGTGTCACTAAGGAAACACAAGAAAGTTAACAATAAAACACAACACACAACAGGAGAAATTATCTCTAACTGCTTCTCGGACTCTGCATGGATCAAACGCCAGGGACAAAAGATGAGTCTTGAGCAAAGATTTAAAAGTCTCCAAAGTCTCAGCGGTCTTTAAACGATCAGGTAAACTGTTCTACAATTTTGGAGCAGCAGCTGAAAAAAGCCTGATCACCTCTGGACTTCAGTTTGGATCTGGAGACATCTATGAAGAGAAACTGGTTGGTGGGCCAGAGTGCCCTTACTGGAGTGTAGATGTTAAGATCGCATAAATATGACGGGATCAGACATTTAAAATTTTAAAAAACAAGCAATAAAATCTTAAAATCAACCCGGAAGTGGACAGGAAGCCAGTGGAGAGAATCAGGACGAAGGTTATGTATTCAAGTTTTCTAGTTGCTGTTGAAAGATGAGCTGCTGCGTTCTGGACAGTTTGTAAGAGATGTAAAGATGATTTATCTAAACCAGCAAACAAAGCATTACAATAGTCCAAATGGGAGGTAATAAAAGAGTGAATCACCTTTTCAAAGTCACTGAAAGGGAGACGAGACTTCACCTTGCCATTGAGTCTTAGTCAGAAGAAACTGGATTTCACAACTGCATTTATCTGTTTGTCTAATTTAAAAGCTCTATCAAAAATAACCCCAGATCCCTGATAGCGGAGTGGCTGTATGAATAGATCCATTTCATGGCAGGCATTTTGACTTGAAAGAGTAAGAACAAGTGCTGCATTCTACTTCTGCAGCTGCATTCACTGGTTATTTTGTTTAAACAAAAAAAAAAAAGTTTAGAAGTAGAACCTCTTCTAAGTAGAATGCAATCCTCAACAATACACCTGAACTTTCTGTGATCTGCAGAAGACTGTTTGCAGAGATATAGGTTTGTTTGAGAAGCACTAGAAAGTCCAAGATCCAGAGTTTGACTTCTTAACATGCTACGCATATTTATTCATGCCAATCCCAGCTAAACCCAGACATCTAACTGGTGTCTACAACTAATTTCAGTCTTTTACAAAACTTTCCCCTTTAGACCAGATTTTGACCAATTTCAGCCGAGACATAATAATTCAGTTTTTTTTTCTTTTCTTCAACCCAAACTCAAAGCTCTGCTCTTCTGTTAGTTGTTTTTGAGTCACTTATTTTGCATTATCTTATGTATGTATCATTTATCATGTTTTTCAGATTTAAAATTGATGCAAAGTGATTGATAAGTAAGATCATACTATAGACTTCTCAATCAACAAAGAAGTTGAAAACCATTTGACAACTTTAATCAAAGATAGAGCAAGCAAAATGGCATCTGTATGTGCCAGAAATATCTAATAAATAAATAAATAAAGGTTGGTTTTTATTACTTAAACCATGCCTTTGCTTGGAAACACAACAAGCATATTTAGCTGATGATCTCTTCCATACATATTTTAGCGTTTGGTTAGTTTCACCACATGGTTGAATTGTTAGGCTGGATTAAGTCTATTTTTGGGATTAGGCTCAATTAAGTATCTTTAATTTCCCAAATTTTACTAAATGTTTTGACTGAAATCCCTTCAAGTTCTGGCAGGATTGGGAGGGGGGTCTTTCTGTTGTTTTTCTGGAGTTCAGAGGGTAATAGGATGAAACTCTTAGAAGTATTTCCCCTGTAACTAAATCAAAGGTACCATTGAGAGAATGGTGCCACAATTATACAGCACTACTGCAAATCACCACTTGCTGCCTACACAGCTCTCATGCATGGTGCACATGCTAATGCTTTAGACGACGAAACAACTCCATGATCTCCCAAGAAGTCTGCATGCATCACCACCATACACCTGCGGGCGCTTTGACACAGGTGCTCGTTGCCAAGATTTTAACATCACTGCTATATGGTTTATCCTCATGCCTGCAATAAAAGAGTCAGAGGGAAGTGGCCTTGGTGAGCCAAGGAGACAGCCAGGGTCCTTTGGGCCTTCCCTCCGACAGCTGTGGCAATCTGAGAACACAGGGCTAACCTCAGATGGGAAGGGATAGCACAAGGCCAAACACAGTCATGTGTTCCTCTGACAAAGTGGGGTTAAGAGCCCACTGCCACGTCCTATTATGTGTTTCGTTTGCAAGAATAGGCACAGACGACACAGGGACAAATTGTCCATCAAGAAGCAGCAACCATCTCAGTCACTGTACTCATTTGCAGAATTGCAATGAATGACCATGGCCGGCGCTTGTATACGGTTCCATCTTGCCCACAAGGCAGGTCCCCAAGCTATCAAACACAATTTATGCAGTCATTCATCTTGCAGCGCTATCTGGTTAACACTAAAGGAAATGTGGGAGGAGGAAGAAAAGTAGGCACAGTGATGGAGTGGGACTCTATCAAACTGTTACTGAGTGAGCTTAGATTCAGTAATGCAGTACCGCTGAGGCAAAACACGCACGCATGCACACACACCCCACGATGCTGCAGAGGCTTGTCATGCATGTAACAGGGAAACCGTATTCTTATGAATCTTGTTAAACACAAGAAGTACCAGGACCCAAGATGCTGAAATCAAAATATCACATAAAACATAAATCACATCTAAAAAATAAAAAAAACAATGAAAAATAAACACATGCAAGGAAGTTTTCTAGTTCTTGAATTCTTCTAGAATGAACCTGCATATTTTCATCCCCTGAGTTTTCAATGAGAGGGATTCCAAGCCTTTTTTGTTGTTGTGGTTTGAGTTTGGCCGTTAATGCAGCATATGGGAGGGGCGACTGAAGGTTTGAGAGCACCCTCCCTCAAGTGGATAGGCATGTGCACGTAAAGCACTCTCTGGTCTGTCTTTAGACAGACAGACAGCTGGTCAAACAGGCTTAGGAGAGGTGTGGGCTGTCTGGTTTCTGACTTAAGCCCATTAGGTCTTACTGGTCAACAGTCCGCAGGGCTTGAAGTGTTTTGATAGTTTTTTTGTTTTTTGTGGAAGGAGAGCTTTGGAGTTCTTTTGGTCAGCCAGTGGCAATAGATCTTTCAGTGAACCAGGAGAGCATTTCCATTTCCATAATTTGTGCCAAAGAGTTTTAGGTTTTGTGCACGAGTTGTGATCGAGTGTGACAGGGTGGACCTTGAGAATACGCCCACCCTCCATCCTCCCGCTCCACAAACTCTTTGGCCATGCTCGTCTGTCCATGCCGTTGTGTGGTTGTGTCTTGTCGCACGTAGGCTTGAGGAATGTCGAATCGTTCTCCGCTTCCCTCGTGGCGGGTGGCATCAACGGGAGGAGTCAGCAGAGCGGGTACCAGGAGGTTTAAGGGGCAGCTCAACAATCAATGGAATGTGCTTTATAAATTGTATTTTTCTCTCTTTGAGTCCCAGAGTAAGATTTAATTTTGTGAGTGAACCGCATAACTTTTTTCCCACGCACATCTCTGCAACATTCCTTCTAGCAGGTTTTATCCCACTGAAAAGATGAAACAGTCAGCTCTGAATCTGGATGTCATTTATTAGAGCATATAATACTGGGGCAGCCCTGACTCTCTTTGTTTCTCAGCTCTGGACATTGTATTCCCTAAAGGTTTAAGGAGCAGAAGAGAATATATACTTTATACAAGAGTCTTATTTTAATCCCAGAAACCTGTTTTTACAGTCTGACATAGCACTTATGTAACTGATGGATTGATTTACATTTATTGCAGCCTCCTTTGCCATCTGCATCACTTTTCTTTAAACACAAGCCAGCAACTGCTGGTCAACCAGACAGTGCTATTTTATTTGAACACTGGCCTTACTGTGGGCATCGAGAGCGCCTCAGAGTTATTTGAGAGCAGGCATATAATTATACCATTAGGCTGACGGTGAATGCTCGCGAACTGCCGACATTTTATTTTTTGCTTGCTCTAATCAAAGCTGATCCTAGTTTCTGTTTTTAGGGACCTGTGAATGGCTCTGACATCCGGATTGTGCTCTCCTACCCCTTTATGTCGTCTCTTGCATAAAGCCAACTCGTGCAGGCGCCCTGTCAAAGCACACTTGCGTTGACGTCATGCAGGGAGCTTGTGGTCTGACGTCGGTGTGCAAACTTGAGCCATATCAGAAAGGCCAAGGAGGCCACAGCCAGTGTGGCTGCCTGGTAGCACAGTCCTCAATGACTCCTGTTCAGGCCTCATGTCCCACAGCCACAAGCAACACTTACATCTGTGTAGCTGTGTGCCTTACGTCAACCACTTCATGCCAGCCGTATCACAGAAAAAGACCATTAAGGGATCAGTATGTCATTTCTGAGAATAGTTCTCAC
>JARVGS010000002.1:24068607-24078986 GCA_031762315.1 Hypsolebias antenori
ACAGTAAAAGATTCTAAGAATTATGGGAATGGGCACCAAACTCCACAGAATGAATACTGGTTCAGCTGCAAAGTCAGTAAGTGGATGGCCTTTGCAGGGCTTGGTGAAGCGTTCAGGGGCATATTAAAAACATAAAGGGGCTGCTCATTACAGTGAATATGACGTGACAGATGTGATAGGTTGTAAGCATTTTTGAGCCAGAACAAAACTTCTGTAGCAAAGTCATGTTTTTTTTTTCTTCTTCTTCTGATGGCAGTGTATAAATGTATAAGGGTCTTGGATGCATCGTGTGGACCAATGACAATTTTAGTCTCTTTTTGGTGGTGCTCATTCACCCCTAAATTTTAACTCAGCACCCCTGAAAAATAAATGGTAATGGACTGTATTTATATAGCACCTTTGTATCTCGTCAAGTTACTCAAAGCACTTTACACTACAATCTGTGCCCTCATCTACCCATTCATACAGCACTCTACTATATACAAAGAATAATCAGAGCTTTATCACATTCATACTCTGATGATGGACACACATCAGAGGAAATGAGGGGTTCAGTGTCTTGCCCAGGGACACTTCGGCATGTGGCTGCTGGTGGAGTCGAACCCCCAACTCTTGCACTGGAGCCACAGCTGCCCCAAGCAAAGAAATAATCATTAGGATTTTGTAAGGAAGCTTAATGTTAAACCTTAGATTCACCAAAAATATTTAATATATTTGAAATAAATATGGAGTACATTATGACAGTCTTAAACAGGCCAGTAAAATCAGGTTTTTTTTTTGTTTTTTTTTTTTTTTGGGTGTGAGTCAGATCCTTGATTCCACCTGACAATCAGTCCAGAACCCTCTTCAGCAACTGACCAATCAGTGATCCCAATTTGTCCTGAAGTGAAACGACCCTTACCTGCAGGAGTTGCACCTCCTTTTCCTCCAGCAGCATTGTCAGTGTTTTGCATTACGGACGCTTTGTGCTCAGAGATTTTGTGAATAAATCATCAGGAAAAAATGGTTAAACATTGTCAGTGGGGAATATGTTATTCCGACACTTGTTACCATGAGTGAGTGGAATTCAGTTTATTCAATTTACAAAACCTAAACGGAGTCTGGAAAAATGTAAAAGATGGATAAAGGCCAGTGGCCAACCTCATGAGCAACTGAATACAACAGTGATAAAACAGGAAGTACCACACGTTCATCTGTATGAAGGTAACTGCAGGTAAATCATCCATTTTCTGTCAGAGTTACATTGCATGCTTAATGGTTAAATTAAAGTTAGTTGTGCTTTGTTTTGTGTGTTTTATATATTATATATGTTGTAACATCTGGTTGCATAAGTTTAGTCTTTGTTATGATCCTTCAAAAGTCCTATTTGTGACTGAGCTCCTTGTTTACAGCCATACCATCTGGAGCGCATCCAATCTCGTCTGATCTCAGAAGCTAAGCAGCATCAGGCCTGGTTAGTACTCGAATGGGAGACTGTCTGGGAATACCAGGGACTGAAAGCTGTTGCACTTCTCACAAACCACACCATTGGGTGCGTTCTTCAAGCCTAGATCCATTATCCGTATTGTGGGCAAAGCACCCCTAAAGGTCAGATCCTGGAATCGCCCCTGGTGGGGATGTGTTGTTGCAGCCAACATATAAGGCAGCAGTGGGGATTGTTCACTGACAAATTGAAGTAGAATTGGCTATGCTGACCTCATGGCTCAGCTCTGACCTAATCAGGCCCAGACTGCACCAGCAGCACTCAAATTAAGTTGTTCGAGTGCTCTTGGAAATAAAGCTGTTATGTACATTGTGTCCCACTGTTGCTCTCACTACACCTAATAGGATCAAGCCACACTTTTATGACGCTCTGCAGGAGCCAATGAATGCACTGCTATGTTCAGCTGTTGATAATTAAAACGTTTGGATGCAAAACAGGAAGAACTTGTTCTAATCTTAGTCAGACCTACTAGATGAGGAGGGAAGTAGGGTGGATGTGGTTATGGTTCTGCACAGAAAACACCTTAACCTACATTCTCTTGTGCTGTTGATGGTGTTTCCATGTCCACACTCAGCAAGGCTGAAACTGGTGGTGGAGGTCCAGAAACCTATCATGGAGTATATGGTAAATGGTACATGGTAAATGGAGCTTACTTATATAGCACTTTCCAGTCCCCTATGAGGGACCCCAAAGCGCTTCACAGTACCAGCCATCCACCCATTCATTCACACATTCATACACCGGTAGCAGTAGGCTGCCATGCAAGGCGCCAGCCAGTCCTACCGGGAGCAACTCGGGGTTAAGTGTCTTGCCCAGGGACACAACGAGGTATGCAGTGACCGGGGATCGAACCCGGGACCTTCCGGTCCTGAACCGGCTGCCCTGCCTCTACACCACAGCCCACTAAAATAAGTTCAAACATTTCTGACATGCTCACAACGAGTGGCAACAGAGGACAAATTCTGTGCCTCAGACTCTGCAGGCCATTTAAAAAAAAAACAAAAAGCACCCTTGTTTTGTCTCAGTTCAGCTCTAAAGAATTTCTCCACTAGACAGCATCAACACCCCCCAAGCACATACCCATCTCAGAGAGGGGTCAAAGTAAGCTTAGAGGTGGGCCATGGAAAAAGGCCTGGAGTCACAACCTGCACTTTGATGGCTTTTTCAGAGTGGTAGTTAAAAGATACGGTCTCCTGTTTCCTGTGTTTGCTCCTTCTTGCTGTGTATGTGTGTGTAGGTGTGGATGTGTGTGTGATTGATGACTCATTGATTGAGCAGCGTGCTCCTATTTTCCTTCTCAGCCAGCTATCTGTCCCCTAGCTGCATGCAGTCATCCAGCCCAGCACTAGAGCTGTTTGAAAGTATACAAGTGTTCACACACGTGTTTGTTGAAGCACATTCTGGTGGAAATCACTGATCTAGCTGGTGTGATTCATTCATTCCTGTGGCATCCTGTTGCAGAAGTAAGGTTGTACAACACAAAGCTCAGTCTAATTAATATGTATCACCTGCTGAAGCCATTTAATTAAGATAAAATCAATTCTCTTCACTTCAGCTTTCTGTTTCCTGATTTTCATCTGTTTTCCCTGAAACAACCCAGAGCTGAAGCAGTGAGTTCAAACAGCAGAAAACATGGCCTCCAGCCATTTGTCTGTTAGACTTTATGATGTTAGGTTTAGCTACAATCAAAACCATAGGAATTTAGAAGGCATTTGTCTAAAGCGCTCTAATAAAACAGTGCAGTGTGCGGTCATTTTCTGCACATCCTTTGCACCCAGCGCTGGTGCAGTGTCCTCTTTCTGCAGGTAACCACATGGATGTCAGATAAACACAGAGATTTTGAGAAATCTGACCAAAACTGAAATATCACTCTCAGTTTGAGTGAAACTGAGTGAAAGAGCCATAAACATTAGGGGGACTCTTGTTTTTAACGTTGTCCGCTGAGCTGTATAATTATATATTTTTAATTTGCAAAAATCTGCATTTTTCCATCTTTGTTTTTATATTAACCGCTAAGATGCTCCAAAAGATTAGAGTTTGGTTGCAGCCTGGGTGGATGTGTGCAACATGTCTGCAATGCAGCAGGACTTTATGGCACGTCTCAGGCCCCCTGTTGGTGCGCTACTCCTGCTGCAGCCGGCTTGCACAGTTAGTTGTTTAAGGGAGATGCTGCAACCAGTGTTAAAAAATGACAAAAGAACAAGTAAGTCTTTTACTGTGCGGGGAACAACAGACCAGACCTCGGCGTGTTCGGTGACTGTGTTCCTGAAGGACTGGAGGAGAGGGGGCGTGTCTGCAGCCTTGAGGGGAGTTCTGACAAGGAGGGGGGTGAAGGCCCACTGTTTTGAAACTGTCTCTTTATGCGTCCCCTGACTGTGAGCGTGCCGTAGCTTTTACAAAGGAGGTCATTGTTTGTTTCAGGGTGGAAAGTGTGAGCATTTTGTTTAAATCATTTTTGGAAGTCTCCTGTTTGACAAGGTGGGGGTTCAGTGCTTCTTGTAACTGGAGGTAGGCTTGTTCTTTCTGCCCATGTCCCTGCCTTACTTCTGGCATTTGTCTTCTCTAACCACTTTTCCATTCCTGTCAGTTCTCTGGCTCCCTTCTCGCTTCACGCAGGTGGGCTTAAAATCAGAATAGGCCAAGTTGAAACCTAGAAGCACCTTGTTGTTTTGAACAGGAGGCGATTTAAAATCTTATCTTTGGGAGGTTCACGCACAGAGCAGATCCTCTCTGTCCGTCCGTCCCATGCTTCCTAACCACCGCCGCCTCCTGCAGTGCTGTGGTGACATTTTACCTCTCCAGTACCGGTATGCACTGACTCCTCCTTAATCCGACTAAGAGCTAATCTCTCATGGAGGGATGCATCATGGCCCAAAACACAGCGTCTAAATGTGGTATACAGTAACAGGGGACAGTCAGCTGACTGTCCGACTTACACACTTTTATCACCGTTTTTATCACCTTTCCTTTAGCGCTCGGCTTCTACATTTTTTTTTAGATTGTACAGCTGCTGTTTGGCATTCATACAAATGCAGTAAAAACACCTCTAATAAATGATTTCAAGATCAAAATCAAGAGTTTTTATTATCCCCCAGGGGCAATTTGTTCCACAGTCTAAACATCCATACTAGATAACATTAAAATAACAGTACAGAGATCATCACTGTTTGCTGAGAAGACTCATCTCTACGGGGATGCGTGAGTTTTTCAGTATGTTCGTCCAACATCTGGGCTGCAGATACCTGCATCCAGATGGAAGCAACCTGAACTCATCTTGGAGAGGATGATCAGGATCTGCCAGAATCAGCCTGGCTTTGTTCGCTGACCTCGCCTTGTGTAGGTCAGTGAGGTTCTGTAGGACTGTACCAGCAGTTCTGCTGCACATCCTGACAGTCCCCGAGAGTTTGTTCCTGTTTTTGCATGTTAACAATCTAAACCAACAGATGGTGAAAGTTAAGAGACTCAATGAAACATGAATCAAACATCCTCATGTTTAATTGCCATGATTTAATCTCTCCTCTGACACTTTTTACTTCAGGATACCATTCTCAATGTTACAAAAAAGGTTAAATAATTTCATCTGGACTAGTTTCTTTAAGATGGGGTCCTCTTGCATGTGTTAAAAGCTTCTGAGATTCCAACAGGAGGTTGACTTGAGACACAGCAATGATGGGACAGATCTGGCTGGCAGGCCACAGACTGATGAAGTTTTCCGGATGGAAGATGAAACGTTTCTCCCTTAATGAAACTAGTCCAGATGAAATGATTTAACCTTTTTTGTGTTATCTACCTGGATGATTGAGCCTACAAGCCTCATTCTCAATGTTCTTAATAGTGTCTTTAATTGCAGGGTTTTTTCTTCTTATGTTTTTATAACTGGTGTCAGATCCTCCTCTCAACAAACTCCTCGTCTGACTTTATTACCTGGTTTTGTCTCATCGTTTGATAAAAGTAAAATAAATTAGGCAAAACATGCAGAAGATGGATAGATATACTCAGATACTTATTCTTTTTTTTTCCTTGTCTTTTTCTTGTTCTTCTGTTTTTACCCTTCTTGATGCTGAAGTTTCTAAAAGGAGCAAATGAAACTGTAAATCTGTGTGATGATAAGACGGTGAGGGGTAGCCTGAGGAGAATCTGCCTATTTTGAGGAAAAAAGAGAGACTGTGATGATGATGTCAGCCACAGCCAATGAGAAGTGTGGGTGTGGGACTGTTTGAGACCCGTCAGCTGTCCTGCTCTGTCCACATCAGCTGTCCTCCTTTCCTCTGCTTCATCTGCGGCCTCCGGCCTGTTGAATGGCTGACCAGTCCAAATCCCTCACGACTAGTCCCAGTTTTGTTTTTTGCTTTTTTTAAAGGTCCTCACCCAAACTCAGAGCTGACACTGCAGCTGATTTGCATTCGTCCCAAACCAAATATGGTGGAGATTAGATCGGGGCCTGCAGTTCTTCACTCCTGCAGTTTCAACAGAGCTTTTTTTTTTCTGGCTGTAGTGTTTGTGTGTTTAGGGCCTGAAGTGAACAGGAGGAGGCTTGCGTCATGGTAAAACCTTATTAACACTAAAATTTAGATTGAAAAAGAGAAGCTGCGAGTGGAACGTACCAAAGGTTGACGTAAGGCCCACTTTGCTCAAAGACTTGTAAACAGGGACTCCTTCTGCACTCCGACTCAAGGCAAGGCTTTGTGCAGCTATATTAGGTGATGTTACCCAATTACTAACAAAGAGAGGCTTTTTGTTTCTGAGTTCATCGTTTGATGCTCTTTAATGGCTTTAGCCGCTTTATTTTCCTCTTCAGTTATTTGGAATAAAGAGGGACGTTTAAGTTTGAGGTCACTTCGCCCCTACATCTGATATCCAGGCACTGTGTTTGAGATTAAAAAGACACAATGAAAAGTCAGGTCATTGCCAAACGTTGCCAAGTTGTTTCCATTATCAGTTATTTTTGACTTTATCAGTGCTCAAGACAGGCTGTAAAACTTTTTTAATTCTTTCTTCAAAATAGGAGGACAAGCAGGGAGGCTACAGCCTTGTGACTTTTCTGAAAGCGGTACTGTTTTGTACCACCCAGCACTCACTTTTCGGGCCATTTCACTTAAGAATATTCCAGATTCTGCACCTGAAGAGAATAATTTCATGTCTTACTGGAGCAGATTTAACTCTTGGTTCAACGTTTCCCTGCTGGACTGAATGAAGTGAGGGTTCACAACGATCAGACGGCATCTTCCCTCAAATTCCTGCTTTTATTTACTATGAAAAACATTAACTCCACTTTAACCCAGTAAGAAATTTAATAAAACAATCCTTTATGATTCATCAGTGCGAGACGTGAAGTAAGTGCAAAAAGAAGATGTTATTTTAAATCCAGACGTCGTGTCAGCAGGGAGAGTGTGTGCCAGACAGCTCGCCGGGATGAAATCTGGGCTAACATTTGTCACAGACTTGTACACGATCATTTACATAAATAGGCCTTGGCATCAGAATTCCTGCTATTCTGATGCTCTGATGATTACAGACCCAGTCTGAGCACAGCAAAACGTTAAACTGAGCAAGTACATGCGGTCGCTTGCAACATTTCTCCTAAACAATACGAGTAAAAAGGATGTTCGAGGAAGTAGTTTGATAGTCAAATAAGCGTTGGTCAGTAAGGTTGAGGGATCTTTCCGTAGCGCTTCTTTGGGATCATTTTATGCAGCTGGATCTGTTTATCTGCCGTGCTGCTTTTTAAAGAGCGTGACTCAGACGTGGAGTTTTCACTTGTGTACATGCATGTAACCTAAAATTAGTGTTAAATTATTGTCTACATGGATTTTTCTCTGACTTTTATGAGAGGCCGAGGGGATGTTGGAGCTTGACGCAGCACTGCCAGGAAACATGCTGTATTTTGTAATGGAGATATAGGAAACTGTAATTTTTCAAGCCATTTTTAGTAAGAAAAAAAAAAAAACGTCTCAAAGTCAGCAAAGGCTAAAAAAAAAAAAACAAGATCAAAGTTCTTTTCCGGGTTTCTTTTCCTGTGTGCCTTAAGCACTTTTCTCAATTTGTCACTTGTTGCTCGCAGTTAGCTCGTTTCTGTTAACTCCATGTTCTCAGCCTGTGACTGGGGAGAAAGTCCTGATGGTAGCTTCAAGAGCTACAGGACACATCTCTATTATAATATTTGCTTAGTGTATTTCAGTTGAAAGTTTTTTGACATAAAGTGTGAAAATTTAGCTGTGTGTAGTTTCTCAAAGAAAAGTGGGAACATGTTCTGGTTTAATTGGAGTTTTGTCACTGAGATCTGCTTAAATTTAGCAAATGAGTCTCTTGTGGGGCGACGAGCAAAGACTTCCAGGGATCTCTAGCCTACAAGCAGTCAGGTCCATACGGGATTGAGGAGTTCAGCTCAGGCCCAGTGGTGGGGCTTGACCCCACTAATCAGTTGTTCACACCATCGTGTGCATTTGATCTGATGTGTTTCCTGAAAGAATGTGAAATACGACCAAAACAATAAATCTGGTTTACAGTATATGCTCTGCAACTGAATCAGCTGAACAGGGACAAGGTCCTCTGCTCATAAAAAAAAGATCTAATGCTTACAATAAAGGAAGAATACAGATATTTTGTGCCATAACCCATTGGAAAATCCATTCATGCTGTAATCACCAGTGTGTTGGTAAGATCTTAGTTAAAAAACTTTTCCTTTGTCATATTTTCTACTGTTTTAAAAGACTTCAAAAGCTTTTCAACCCGTCTTTAATTCATTAAAGATAAAAGCACAAAGTTCTGACGGATGTAAAGGTGCGTACCTGTGCTATGGTGTGAACAATCAATCAACCACAAAGCAGCAACGACAGCAGCTGCAGATTGGGCCGAGCCCTGAGGGCTGTGCATGTGTGTGTGTGTGTGTGTGTGTGTGTGTGTGTGTGTGTGTGTGTGTGTGTGTGTGTGTGTGTGTTGTTATTGTTGTTGTTGTGATTGAACACGAGTAAGGGGAAATGCCACGCATGCCTGAACACACAGACCAGCACATAGTTGTGTGAAAGAAAACACGTTGCTGCTCTTTAGAGAACACAAGAGCGGAAGAGAAATGCTTGGACAGGGAGGAACGAGTTCATTTACACACTCACGTGCACACACACACACACACACACACCTTTGTGTACAGAGATTTATTCACGCTCGTCTTACCCAGCTGTCTGCAGGAGAAAAATCACGTTACTTTGCACCTTTCAAACAAGACCACCTCTAGTAAGTGGAGCGATCAGTCTTTTCAAACCCTTTCAGGAAATCAAACCCATTCACAAAATAAATGTATATTAAATTATAAAACAACAAACAAAAAACACTTGACCATGTCCCTATAGCTGTAAGTCATCAGTAGTGAAGGCTGCGATGCAGTTTGCTTCTAAAAGCATCTTCTCTCTGGCTGCTTGAGCCGATGTGGTTTAAACAAGTGTCTGGAGCCGTCCAATGGGGGCTCCTGGGGAAGATCAGGTTGCCGGATGAGGATGTGGACCAGTGCAGCTCAGGGACGTGGTTTGGGAGGTAGACTCAGCCGCATCAGCTTGTGATGGACTTGATGTCTGCTACTGTTCACTCAGATCTGGTAACCCGAGCTCGGCAGGGGTGCAGAGGGTTACTGTAGCGCAGCGGAGTGAAGAGTTTGATAAATTGGTGTAATGTGGAGAAATATATCCAATTAAATCTAATTTTTACATCATATTGCAGCACTCTCATCTGATTTCTGCATCTGTTAGTTTCTTAGCCTTAATAGCATTTTCAAAAGACCCCACTTTTCTTATAAACGTAAATAATTCATTTCGGTGAATGAATGTTATAACTGACCTTATGTGGTTTTACAGAGAGAAGCTCGTTGTGAAACGAGTTCAAGGTCTTCTGTAACTTACGTGTCTCTGAATTTGTGGAAAAGTCGTGCTTAATCACCATGGTTACGACTCCCCCTCCCAGCCCCCGCTCAAGAGAGGACTTGTTTATCGTCTCGGCTCCAGACTCAATAACATGTCAGTCATTAGGATTAGACCCTCCCCCGCCTGTCTGCGATTGGTCCGAAGGATGGCAACCAGCTCAACCTTCCCCTCCATTCTCCTCCTCTCCGCCGCCTCCTCCCTCGGCCCCAATGTGAATAATGAATGACTTCCCAACTGTCTGTCACGCTTCCCACTTATCTTTTATGACGCTGAGAAAACACTCGGCGCTCTAACATGTCGGGGAAAATGAAACTTTTAGTCTTTCATAACACAGTTTTTAGTGTTTTATTGTGACTGACACCTGTGATCAGTTTTAAAAGAAACATTTTGTGTATTTTCCCATCACGCTTCTTCTTCTGAGGTGTGAGTGGCGTGCTGGCAGTGAACGCATCGCTGGTCCTCCAGAGTAAACACTGTAGTAGTCTTAATGCAAGCGTGCTCTTGAGCAAACAGGACAGGGTCTGAATTTAGTGAAGCTTTCCTAGATTTTTAAAAAAAATTCTCTTAAGTCTGGCTATTTGCTATATATTTACAGATTTTATGAATTGATCATCAGCAAGTGGCACCTTCGTGTAAGCAAAGTTTGGCAGGTCAGTGATCCGGATCACATCAGAGAAGCAACTGTTGCTTCCTATATGTTTGAGATGGGCTCTGAGCATTTTAAGTTCATCATTTTATGGTGTAAAAAGTTTCACAAGAGGAAAGCATGCACTGATTGTAAAGTACATGACCAATATTTAGTAGTTGTATACTGTATATATTTTTTACTGGCATGCTTCACCTGTAATTTTGATTTGATTTATTTTTTTAACTGTTTGTGTGCATTTCATAGCTAAGTGGCTAATGTGTGGTAGCACAGGCGCAAGCACAAAGAAACAAATAAATGATTTAACAAAATGGCAGCTCTAACAACATATTTTTCCTAC
>JARVGS010000002.1:24091995-24107572 GCA_031762315.1 Hypsolebias antenori
AGCTAACACAATACCCTAAAAAAAAAAACGAAAAAATATAAAATGCTGCATAAAAAGGCAACGTGAGGTGTGATGACATCACTGGGGCGGAAGCTGTAAATGCGAAACGGCTGGTAACCGAGTCGGCTGTAAACCGAGGACTACCTGTACATAGGCCGCTAAGATCATACATGTAGGCTCTTTGTTGAGTAAGTGTACATGAATTGACTGATGCTTCTGCAAAATATTCAGTGGTAATGGTAACTAACAGATACTGAACAAACATTTGGTGTGGTAGTAGCTGAGAGTCGTTCACAACACACACTCCGAGTGCTAACAGATCAAGTGAAACCACGTCAGATATTGCAATCATTCAGGGTTTCACCAAAGCATCTAACTCTGTCCCTTCCCATCAGAAGGTGATGGATTTAAAAATGTCTGATGGGAAAGGGAGTGGGGATATGCAATCCTTCAAAAAGTGCTAGGCCTTGAAGTATCTGAGTCTTACAGGTCAGATAAGTGATTGTTGCTTAAAAGCTTAGTGACATGTCTTGGGCCCATTAATGTCTTCACATCTACATCTGTAGCAGTCTAACGGATGGAGGACAAGGTTGTTTCTGTTCCAGTGGTCATGGGAAAGCCTTTTTCGTCCTACTTGTTATCGTCTCTCCCAGCATTAAGTTTCACTCGGAGGAATGTTGAGGATGACAGGCAGTCCCTCCTCTCTGGAGGTGTTGTGGTTGGACTGCTGGTGCTGAAGGTGTTAACCGTCTCTGTTTCATGTCTTACTTTAAGCAAACACTCACTGTCAAACAGAAACACAACCATATGGGCCCCGTTAGTGCAGGACGACGCAGCGACAAGCTTCATTTTTAAATGAGATTTAAAACAGAGTTGTACCACGTTCCTGACCATCTGCTTCTATATTTTGTGTTCTGTTGTTAGCATGTACTCATTCTCCGCCGTCAACAACCAGAACCTGCAGTCGTTGTGGGACTGGAGTGAGCACAACCTGACTATTCGAGCGGGGCGTCTCTTCTTCCGCAAAAACCCCAAACTCTGCATGTCTGTGATTCACACGATGTGGGAGAACACGGGCATCCAAGTGAAGCCCAAGGAAGGTGACTTCCTCAACAATGGAGAACGAGCCAGCTGTGAGTAGTTTGTATTGTATTTTTATTTTGGGGGTCTATTATAAAAAAGATGTTTAAATGTTGTCCATTGTGGTAAAGAGGGAGCTGAGCTGGAAGGTGAAGTTCCCTGTTTACTGGTCGGTCTTCTTGTACATTCCTACCCTCACCTTTGGCCACAAGCTCTGGTTAGTGACTGAAAGAATGAGATTGAGGATACAGGAGACTGAAATGAGTTTTCTCGGCAGAGTAGCTGGACTGTCCCTTAGAGACAGAGTGAGAAGTCAATGAGAGGAGCCAGTTGAGGTGGTTCTGGCATCTGGTAAGGATGCTTCTGGGCTCCTCCCTAGGGAGGTGCTTTGGGCATGTCCGACTGGGAGGAGACCCAGGACATATTGGAGAGATTATGTCTCTCAGTTGGCCTGGGAACGACTTGGAGTCCTCCCAGAAGAGCTAGAAGAGATGGCTGTGGAAAGAGATTGCAAAGTATCAAATTATTAATAAAACAAACACAATCTGACAGTAATCAGTTTGGTTGTTTGTTGCAAATAGGATGTGATACGTGTGTTTTAAGCAGGACACCATCCCAGAAATGCTTTAAATTTTCTTGACAATCTGGGCTCAACTTTTCAGGTTGTTCTGCATTTGGAGCAGAATCTGTTAATAATGTTAGCTACCATCAAATGCTACTAAAACAACCGCAGTCTTTGAACAACATGCTGCTCCTTGTGTCGTCTTAATGCAAAACTCCCATGTTAGTTTTGTTTAACGAGTTTATCATTTATCTAAATTTTCTTCATCTTGTGCATGTTGACAATTTAAACACAGGTAAAGTCATGACCAAAACTTCTCAGTAGAGAAATAAAACGCCATAACAAATTCCATCTATTTCTGGTAGCAGAAAAATGCAAGTAAATAAACGGACATGGGTGGCTTGCTAAAAGGCTGATCTTTGTGCTGCCTGATGGGAAAAATGCTGGCCCTTGAACTAATTTTGTTGACGACCCCTGGAGAACAAGAAAACGTATGACTGGATGCTGCACACGTGACCAGACGACCTGGAGACCAACATGAACATGAGCTGATATGAAGCTGAACTTACTGCCCAACACTAAAACTAACAGTTTTTTAAAAAGCTAGTTTCAATCTGTAATTCCTTCAAAACCCTTTCTTTACTCAAACCACATCGCCTAAAACTTCTTATCCCAACTTCTTTGATTCTGCATTCATTGCTGTTTCTGTTGTTTTACCAACCAAAGCTTTTGTACATAAAATAGTATTATTCATTCAACCTTTATTTATACAGGTTAGTCTCATTGCGCCACAAGGACTCCTTTACAAGAGAGACTTGTTTTAAACAAAGAACACAGATCAGGTACAAACTATATACAATCATATAAAGAGCATATAAAATGAAAAAGTAAATAGAAGAGTTAAAAGAGAGATGCAAAATACCCAAGTATTTATAAGAATCGACAAACTCAATAGGAGCACTATTTGAAGATAAAATAGAAAGAAAGACTGGTGGGACAGACTTCCTGTTTGAAAACAACATCCCTTTGTTTTTGTCAGCATTTAGCAGTTTGAGACAGAACAAATCTTACTGGATGTCGGGAAAGTCGGAAAACCTTAGCAACTGTTCTAGCTCGACAATAAACAACGGTTTCGTCAGCAGAGAAATGTAAGGATGCATCAGGAATGATGTGACTTGCATTACTTTTGTAGATTGTGAAGAGGGTGGGTCCTAAGACTGAACCTTGTGGTACACCCTTGTTAACAGTTAGATAACTGGAAGAAGTACCGTTATAATGAACACATTATCTTCATTATATCGTCCTTTATCTAGCAAGTTTCTTGTTTTTACATTTTTCTCTTTAAGTATTTAATACTTTTTCTTGATGCAAACGGTGGTGGTATGTGAATTTATCTTGCAGTTTCAGAGCCCCTCCAATGATATTTTACACGCACAAGTCGATAAGCCACAGTTATCTATTTTCCATAATTGAGTGCTTTGCCCTTCTATTGATTTGTTAGTTCTGTGTTAATGTTGCAGCTGTTTTTGCTCCTGTCCCTTTAAGATCCTTCTTAAAGGCTCGGTTTGCTCGGCTCCTATAAAAATGGTGGCATGTCGGGCAGCAGCTTATTCTCTGTTTGAGACGTGTCCAACTAGCCACGAGGCAGACTTTATGCAAATGTAATACATGGTTATGTAGACAAGTTACAAGTCTGAACTACAAGCAACATGTTTCATTCAGATCAGGAGCAGAGGTTTCTGTTTTCAAAAGAGAACCACTTCCTTCCATGTGAACTTTTGACTTTGTGATCTTGGCATATTTTCCACATTTAAAAGAAGCTTTGCATCACCCTAAAGGAAAAGCAAAACAAACACAAAAAGCCTCCTATAATTTATAATATGACTCTTTTAAGTTTGGACACGTGTCACAGAAGGATGGTTCTGCTCTGCCGTTACAGGTGAAGGTCATATCTTGAAGTTCAAGTCCAACACCACGACAAACGACACAATCACACTCACATGGGAGCGCTACCAGGTCCAGGCAAGTGGAGGCCTCGTCAGCTTCATAGTCTACTACAAAGAGTCGTAAGTTTCTAAAAATGACAAACTTCTTTTAAAAAAAGATACAACTGAAACACATTTTAATGCATGCTTTACTCTAATTTTGATTGTGTGTGAATTTCATATCAAAACCAGCTTTGAATAACTTTCTTTTTGCAAGTCAGCCTTTTTTTCACATCATGTTTGCTTTTTGCCTGCTGTTTTGGTTTGATTACCTGAAGGTAGCATGACAAAAACTGTAAAGAGACAATAAAAAAGCAGCTAATTTATACATTTATTATTAAGAAATCCCATGTGATTTGAAACGCCTTTAGTTGCCAGAGTGAGACATCAGCATTTTCAAAGACAGAGTCCAAGTTTAACAGTTGTAGTGCTCATCAAGACGGGTGTCACACATAAATGTCAACATCTATGATCTGTGAATTTAAATAGAATTGTTGAAAGTGATGCCACGTCAGTCAAAGAGCACAAAATGTAGAAAAAAGGCAAAAGTCTTTGTCCAGGCCAGACTAACAGCTAGCCAAATGAATGCCTTTTTTATTTTAGAATTTCTCATAAAATTGTTAAAAGCTATTCTCAAAACAACATACTGCACAAAAGAATTACAATTTTGCATGACACAGTTTGTTTATTGCTCTTTATTTAACCATTGTCTGTGTTATTTGGGAAAGTACATGCGCTGAGCATTAGCTTTATGACTGTATATGCCAAAGGCTACAAATGTTATTGATCCTCCTGATTAGTACAATTAGTCAATTCAATAGTTGGCTCAGTTTTTAGTGATCAGATAAAATAGCAAAACCAAACTGAACCAATAGCGTCTTGCAAAAGTGTAGCGGTGTTTTATTAGCTAATGTATTGTTCTTTCACACCAATGGGTCATTTTTGAGAAAGAGCTGTTTTACAACCCTGGATACAAACTTTTATCTCTTTCTTCATACTCTGTGCTCAGTGACTGATATCACAGCTGATAAGGTACTAACTATTTGACAAATAAAAATGTTAAGGTGAACCCTTTTTGCTTGTCAAACAGACAATGTTCCCCAGGGCCTTCATATTGTTTCAGTCTTTCTTCTGTAAATTTTGTGTGATGCTTTTGAGTGCAGTCCTTTGTGTCCTCCTCAGACCTTTCCAGAACATCACAGAGTATGATGGCCAAGATGGCTGTGGCTCAAACAGCTGGAACATGGCGGACATAGACCTTCCCAAGGTTGAAAGCACTGACCCAGCATTCACCCTTCAAGATCTCAAGCCCTGGACCCAATATGCAATTTTTGTGAAGGCCATCACCCTGCAGGTGGACGAAAAACACAGTTCTGGGGCCAAAACGGACATTATTTATATTCGGACTCGCCCGTCATGTAAGTCAGACCATTGCTCTGTCTGTGCTGATTTCAGTGCTCACATATTTACCAAATGTCTTGGCTTTGGTCTGTTACAGTGCCTTCTGTACCCAATGAAGCCCATGCATTTGCCAACTCTTCAACCAAGCTGCTAGTGAAGTGGTTACCTCCAACCCATCCCAATGGAAATCTGAGTTACTACCTGGTGCGCTGGCAGCGGCTGCCTGAGGACAGGAGGCTCTTCCAATATAACTACTGCTCTAAAGGTCTGCATAACTCATTCTGAGGCGAACCCTAAACATTTTTGCTGTCTGAACCTTCTCCCTTTTCACTTCCGAAGGAATAAAGTCTTGATGTTTACGTTAGCTTTGAAATGTAACACAAAATGTAGAAAACTGCACTTTTTTGAGCGTCACTTATTCCATTTTTTTTAAAAAACAGTGCTTAAAATCCCAACCCCGATCCCAGCGTCAGGACTTACAGATGTGGAAGACAAGACAAAGCCCACCAAGTCAGACCTGGCTGGGGAGAAGAGCGGCCTTTGCTGCTCCTGCCCGAGGACGGCGGAGGACACCGACAGGGAGAAGCAAGACCGTTACTTTTTAAAGGTTTTCGAGAACTTCCTGCACAACGCTATCTTTCTCCCAAGGTACGGTCAAGTGCGGACGTGTCACCGCTCTCTCTTCTCTTTAAATTACTTACACAACCTGATTGGGTCCTCTGTTCTTTTGTGGTGGCAATCTAGAAAGGAGAAAAAAGGGGAGTTTTTTTCCGACCTATAAGTCGCAGTTTTTTGCATATTTTACATGCCCTGTGGCTTATACACTGAAGCGACTTATTTATGTTTTTCCAATATTTATAAACCAATTGTTGACTGAGATGTGACCGTTTTCATTCATTTTGACGTTGAAAATATTGAACACTACCATTTTCAGCGGCTAGATGGCACTCGAATAGTATGGCATGCTGTTGTGTCATGTAATAGGTAAAAGTGTCTATTAATGACACAGTCGGCTTGCCATAGTTTGCCACCTTTGTCCAGTTCTGGGATCATGACAGGAGCAAACGTCAAATCAGCTTCATTTCCCTGTGCCATCCTGGCGAAATGCAGCTGTTTTGACCACTGAAGTGCATTTACTGAGTAAAAGCAACTGAGACACACCTTTGCTATAAAGTCGAGGAAACAAATAATTGTTTTAGGTGCTTATCTTGTTAAATTTCGAAGAAATGCACAGTGAGTTGTCCCTCTGTGCGTGCCCTCTTCCACGAATCGGCTTTTGAAATACATCTGATTTGATTGTCAAAGTGCATTTATTAAGCAAAAGTTAAACTGAGACACACCTTTACTATAATTTTGAGCAAACAATTGTTTTTAAGTGTTAATCTTTGTTAAATTCTAAGATCTCCCGTGCCTACTCCCACGGCTGTTATTTGGCAGCCACTTGATTTTTGGCACAACACCGGCCCACATTTCTTAGTTGGCAGCGGTGACGTGTAACAAATGCGACGAGTCAGCAGTTATACATAATAGATGCGATGTATATAGCGAAGCAACATTATTAAGGTTTCCCCCCCCCCCCCCCCCTTTATTAGACATATTTGGACTGGTGTGACTTATACGGCGGTGCAAAGTTTACGGTGGAAAATACGGTACTATTGAGTCCCTCGGAACAGTTAGGCGAATGTGCTGTGATATAATTTCAGCTGTTTGCGACTATCTTGATTTAAGAAGCATAGATATTCTCTTATTTCTGAAGAGTGCATATGAGGGATTTTATTATTATTAATAATAATAATAATAATATAATAATAATTATTATTATTGTATAATGATCTATAGTCCATTCAAGCACAGTTGCAGTGAACATACTGTACATGTGCTCAAAGGAAATGTTCCCATGAAGTTGGATCAGCTTTTCATTTAAAGAAAATTATAAAACCCAGCTATTGTAAATAACTAAATATGTCCCCAATTTGTGTTAAATGTTGCAGCGTAGTAAAGTCAGCAGCTTGTTGAAGTACAGACTTTTCTCTGTAAAACCGCCAGCATTCTTTCAGGCGGCTCCAAAGAAAAATGTATGAAATCTGGAAGAAATTTGTGTGAATGTATTTTTCTTTTAACCAAAGTTTCTGGATTTAGACCCCAGGTAAGAGGATAGCGGGTCCATAAAAAAAAGAGGAAATGTTTTCTTTTTTGGCTGCTCCTGCCCTTATCCATCTCTCCACTCTACACCTCCTCCTGCACGCTGTTTTTGTTAAAGATGTTTTTCTGGAGCCAGACAGCTGCCAGGAAATGTACAGTGAATCCATCTGGAATTTGAATGAATGAGGGAAAAGCCCCACCAGCACCAGAAAATAAACAGAAAGCAAAGAGAGCAGACTCGTTTAGTGGGAGAGCTTTTCAAAGAGGATCTCAGACCGTGGTGGTGCAAAGCAGAACCTGTCATTTGCAGAAAAGGGAACTTTTAGTTGCTACAATCACCTGCTGCTGTCGAAAATGATAAAAAGATAAAAGATGAACTGAAGTGGATTTCCTGGACGATATAACAGCTTTAACTGGAAATATCAGGTCTTTTGAAGTGGGGTTCTGTAAGAAAATGAGCACATGAGTAAGAAAATGCATTAATAAATATTTTTTCAAGGTTCAACTTTATTGTCATTTGCATCACATGTAAGGTGGAATGAAAATGTGTACTCAAGGTCCCAGCTACACCCAAAAGTGGCAAAAAGTATAAAAAAGAGACATTATACAAGGATCTAAGATATACACTAAACAATAATAATATAATATGGTACATTAAACAGCAGCCTGAACATGCATGACTATACATACATAAATAATAACCTTTGAACAACTCTTTGGACTGATAAGCTAACAGCTAGCCAAGACTAAACTACCGGTAGGTGGCTGCATCTTAAAACATCTTCAATCTAAAGTTTTATAGCAGTTCATGTGACAATTACAGGTTTCTCTTGAGAATGAGTCCTTGTGACTCAGTAAGACTAACCTGTATAAATAAAAGTTGAATGAATAAGCATTCCATCCCTATAAATTGTGCATGACACAAACATTTACATGATATCCTTGGTCATTTCCAAGCACAAAGAGCAACATCAGCTAGCAGCTTGGGACACTTTCAGCACAAATATCTTAACATTTCTGTCAAGAAAAAGTGCAAATGATGGCAAGCTAAAAGTTTATAAAATAGCATTAGCTAAAACCGCTATGATTTTATTTTAGATTTGAGTAGTTTCAAATGGCAGCAATCCACTTAGATTTTGGCCCCACGTGAACTAGATGTGAGCTCATCAGTTCTGTTAAAATAAACGTTATTTCTCTGAACGCAGGCCTTTTCAAAATGTTATCTGTAGCAGGTAAGATATTTATTGTTAAATATTTCTGTAGAATTGTATTTTAAAATATCTAAACTGGCTGTTTTTTTTTAGAATCAGCTTTGTTAAAAAAAAAAAATAATAATAACCTGAAGAGCGTCAACACTCTGTAATTCAGTGTAGCTTTTTGCATACATTTAAACAAAACAATTGTTTTAAGTTATTTGTTTTGATGCATTTTTACTTCAGATTGTCTAATTTTACAGCAGGATGCCAGTCAGTCTCAGGCAGACTGAATGGTTTCTGTCACTTGAACTCCTTCCTGGAGCAAAAAAAAAAAAGTTTCCTTACATGTAAGTGTGTTTACTGGGAGCGGTAACGTGTGTGCTGGACCAGATACAGCTGTCAGAGAAGAATGTTGACGTGTGTGTGTGACTGGTGTTTCCCACGACATGTGTAGGCTCGTCTTTTTACACTCCTCACATAATACTTAGGTTTTTAGTGCACGAGAAGCTACAATGCACAACTTTGTTATATGGGGCAGTTTGCTAACCAAACCATCAATTACTCCTAAGTAATACCGCATGTTATGTTACAGCCTCTGCCTTTCTGCTCAGTCAAACCCAGAGGTTCTTCTCCATCGCTGCTGACAGCAGTGAGAGTTTCACAGGTGGGCCAGCTGCCTTGTGTTGTCTCTCCTGCAACTGCTGGTGCTGCATGCACAGTTGTCACCACCTGTCTGCTCTCAGTAATGACGATGTGCAGCTCCAGGAGGCTCTGCAGCTTATCATCTGAATTCTGATACCAAGTGCCAAAATGCACCAACGACCTGCGTTTGACAGCTGAACGTTTATCGTCGGGACTACAGACTTTGAAGTTTCTCTATTGGGACACGTTCCAGTAGAATATTTTTCTTGTTGATTGCAACACACTGGACAGCAGCATTTTTTTTAAATCTGTTATTTTTTGTAATGTGGAAAGAAGTGTCTCCCCCTCCGTCTCTCTGTCTGTCCACTTTGCGACGACCCGTCTGACCTCATTCTTTTACACGGCACCACTGGGAGTGCTGTGCAGCATCTGGACTCATGGCAGACACACGCACACAGAAAATATCTGCTCACTCAGCCTCCTCCAGTGCCGCATTTCAACTTTATGCATGTTTTGTCAGATGTTAACCTATGATTACCTCCTACACTAATAAATCGTTTAGTTTTTTGTAGCGCAGATTATGATTATTTTTAAAAATGCTGCCCTTTATTTGTCTTTCAGACCTCAAGACCGTCGGCGCAGGGACGTTTTTGGTGTCGCGAACAACACTTTGTTTCCGGAGGTTGGTCATGGAAATACCTCGTATGGTCAAAAAGACAACAGCACAGATGGGATTCCTCCTGCCATCGAGCACCCCTTCATAGAGGACAAAACTTTGGCAGAACATTTAGAAATCTCCGGGCTGCAACCATTTAGTGTCTATCGTATCGACATCCATGCCTGCAACGAGGAGGTGGGAGACATCTGCAGCATTGGAGCTTTTGTCTTTGCCAGGACTAAACCTGCAGGTAAGTAAATTGATTTTATGATGACCTATAAAGTCCTGAATGGACAGGCTCCTGTATTTCTGTCTGACCCCTGCAGCCTTATGTCCCCCTCAGATCCCTTAGATCTAATGATCATTTGCCCGAGGTCTAGGCTGACCTGCAGGCGTGATCAGGCCTTCTCAGTGCCGCTCCTAAGCGCCAACCCTTGTTGTTTTTAAGTCTCATCTTAAAATAAATTTGTTCTTTATTATAACTCAGGAGTTAATATTTTTTGCAACATTTTAATGGTTTTATCTTGTGTCATATATTTTTAGTTGATTTCAGTTGTGTTTGTTTTCATGTTCTTTAGGGATGAACAATATTGGATTTTGGGCCGATATCCGAAATGCTATTATGTTACAACTTATTTGGCCGATAATCGATACCAATACCGAGATATTGTTTTCTTAGACTTACTTACAGAGACTACCTAGCTTTCTCTGCTGTTTAATTAAAATACATTATTCTTCATGGTCTTTGGCAATTTGTCCTGCTGCCAAATGCAGATGCTGAAAAGGGAGCGGAAAATGATGTAACACTTCAACTTGCATTAAATTTAATGCCAAATTTATTCATGACATTTACTCTCTAACACAGTGACAACATTCGAACAGTGCAAATTTGTAAATGCTCACACAAATCTAAACTCAAATTGTTCACAAATGAAAATGAAAACTGCATAAGTATTAGTGCTTTAATAGATATACTTGACTGTTTCTTAAATTAAAAAATGAACTTAAAACAGAAGCCTTTTATATCTGTGAGTTATTTTGATGGAATGACCCATGTTCGATATTTAACTTTATTGATAATATCAGCTAATACTGATGCCATGCCAATAATGTTGTGCATCCCTAATGTTCTCTTGTGTTGAGTATAATACTTTTACTATTTATTATTAATATAATGTTATAATGTTGTGGATATTATTGTATCTGTGTGACAGCCAAAGCAGATGACATCCCGGGAAAGGTTGTTTTTGAGAGGAGTGACAAAATTGAAGGGTGTGTGGTCCTGCACTGGCCCGAGCCCGTCGTGCCCAACGGACTTATACTGATGTATGAGATCAAGTACCGTCTGGGGACTGAGGTGGGTCTGGTTTAATTATAATTCCCCTCAAACATCTTTAAATATTGTAAATTTGACGTGGATTTATAGATAAACTATTATAACCCTATCTTACCTTACGGGTTGGATTTATCTTACATTTCCAACAAATCCAGAGATTATACACACACACTGTTTAGATTACATTTGTAAATGCAAACTAGTTGTAATTTTTCAAAATAAAAGACATTACTTGAACTCTGACTTAAAAGATTAGTTAGATCATTTGAAATACGGTTCTGTGGTACAATTAATATCTTGTATAGATAACGCTCTGAACAACCTGAGTTTAGAGAAACCGTTTGTCTGACCAGATTGACGACTAGACTTAACAAAGCCAAGACCAAAGTGGATGACAGCTGTTATAAAACATCACCAAACTGTTTCATAAACAGTTATTTCAGCAATGTATTATGGCCATAATATTATATTTATTAATATCAATATTAACTTTTAATAAATTTGCACAATGCACATTAATGTGAATGCACCAGGATGACCTTAATGGCTACATTTCATCCTAAGGCAAGTAAAAGATTCCTGCCTGAAGTGCTACAGCTAGCTGCTGCTGCTACAATTTGTTCTTGCAAATATCTATCACATTTGTGTAAATTAATACGTAATGCAAAACTGATAGCAAGAGAAAAAAAAAATCACCTGAACTGCTTTGAAATCCCAGTCCTGATCCTGGTTCTGCTGGAGGTTTCTTCCTGTTCAAAGTGAGTTGTTCCTTTCCACTGTCGCCTGTGTCCTGCTCAGGATGGGAGATGCTGACAAAGTACTGTTTTATATTATTAGTAGTAGCACAAAGTATTATCCAGTGCAATCTGCTGGCTTTCTTAGATTTATCATTTTATTATAAATGTGAATGTTTTTGTACTGAGTTTGTTTTGTTGTGAATTGGAGCTATATAAATAAACTGAACTGAATTTTGTTTTTTAGATTAGAGGACATCAGCAATTTACTTTATGGACTTGGTCCCTCTTGGACTAGTCATAAACTTGTCAAGGTTGTAAGAATTAAACAGTTTCATTAAAGTGAGATTGTTCAGAGAGCTATCTGCAACAGGTAAGATATTATTTGCTCACAACTTTTTTACAGAACACTTCAATTGGTCTGAACTAAGGGACTGTATTCAGAAAAAGCGTAACTGAATAATACCCTGATGCATGCTCAATAATCCAGGTAGAAAAATCTAAAAAAGCTAAGTCTGGTCCTCTGGACATTCCGGAATGTCCAGAGGACCAGACTTAGCTTTTTTAGGTAACTGAATAATGTAAAAGACATATTTTGTTGTTAATGTCCGTTATTATTAAAGTACTTTTAAAACCATTCATGTTGGACCAACATTGTTTAAAGTAAATCCAATGAAACCAATAAAAATATTAAATATTTAAAGTAATAAATGTGTCATTTCACAGAATAAAACAAAACTGGTAAAACTATTAAAAAAAAAAAAAAAAAAGTACAAAACAACCACCACAGCAGAAGAATGACTCAAGTACTGCACATTAATGGGAAAGGTGAAGCTCATATTCCCAACAATACATACAAAAACAGTAAGAGCAATGTAGTTCATGTTACTCTGACGTGTCACACACGTAATCAGTCATTTCTCCAAGTACAAGTATTTAAGAAGGGGGGGGGATGAAAACAACAAAACTGTTGTTGCATGCAGTGACCGCTGTTTATTTCTTTCCTCCTTTAGCCCGAGAAACACAGCTGTGTGTCGCGACAGCTGTACCGCCAGTACAAAGGAGCTCGTCTGACCAACCTGAGCCCAGGAAACTACTCCGCTCGTGTCCGTGCCACATCGCTGGCGGGAAATGGCTCGTGGACGGAAAGCATCACTTTCTACGTGCCTCCACCTAAACGTAGCACAACGTTTATACCTTATTTAACCACCCGTATATAAAAAGCTGTCCATTCAACAGCCTGAGCCGTCTGGATAATGTTTTGTTTTCTCTCACAGGGGATGATTATGCTACGCTCTACTTGGCCATCATACTTCCCATCGTAGCGACTCTTTTCATCGCCAGCCTCACCACCATTCTCTTCTTTATCAACAAAAAGAGGCAAGTGTTCCTGTGAGCGCAGCTTCCACCGACTCCATTAGGTTGCCGTCCTCATGAAGCTTAATGATGAGTGTAATGTTATTTAGAGTTAATAGGTGTTTTCATTATCATAGCTCTTTGGGGAAGAGTACACATCCCATTGAGAACTGAATATTGCATCCAGAACCAGAGCTGCTTGTCAGCTCACTGAGCTGGATTTGTGTTTACAGGAACAACAACAGACTCGGGAATGGAGTTCTTTATGCGTCTGTCAACCCAGAGTACATCAGTGCTGCTGAAAGTAAGAGCAATAAATATCTCCGCTGCTCGGTTTTGGTGTTCGTGCATGTTGTGTTGAATCTTGTTGTCTCCTTCGCTGCACTAGTGTATACTCCGGATGAGTGGGAGGTGGCCAGAGAAAAGATCACGATGCACAAGGAGCTGGGTCAGGGCTCCTTCGGCATGGTGTACGAAGGCATCGTTAAAGGCGTCGTCAAGGACGAACACGAGACACGGGTCGCAATCAAGACCGTCAACGAGTCGGCCAGCATGAGGGAGCGGATAGAGTTTTTGAACGAGGCGTCTGTCATGAAGGAGTTCAACTGTCACCACGTGGTAAGAGCATAAAACTGCAAAACAGATACGTTAATAATGAAGTGAGGGACGAGACAATAACCACAAATGTTGTTCTGAACGAACCTGCGTGTGCACGAGCGGAGCAGCCAGTGAGAATTTAAAGCATTTTTCATTCAACCTTTATTTATAGTTCACTGCGGTTGGCTAAACGCAGGCGGTTTGAGCCCGAGGCAGAGCAAAGCCTCCTGGAGTTTCTGTACATTCTCACATCAATGTAATCACAGCCTCATTAACTTCAGTAAAAGGATGTGGTAAAGATTTCCTTTTAGAAAGTTCCTAAAGGAGCCAAACGCTCAATTATTGAAGTCACTTTAAATAATTTAAAAGACAGATTTTTTTACGCTCTTCAAAGCAGGTTAAAGCTAAGTGTTTTTCTAATGCTAATGTAGGATGGATAATTTAAGTGCAGTTTAATTATTTTTGCCTCGTGTGATTCTCAGGTGAAATTGCTATTTAATTTGATCGTAGTGTCTAATTAAAATAAACACTGTAAGCGTTTTATTATTATACATTAAGATACATATAATATTAGACATCTGGGGTGGTGCGTGTCTGCATGTCCCTATTTGCAAAGAAGACATTTTGGGAGTTTGAGTTGTATAAAGTTGTTTTTTGCAGCCGACCTGAGCTGTTTGGTTGTTTATGCAGGTGCGGCTGCTGGGTGTGGTCTCTCAGGGACAACCAACCTTGGTGATCATGGAGCTGATGACTCGTGGAGATCTCAAGAGCCACCTGCGCTCTCTGCGTAACGAGGTAAGCAGGTTCTTCGAACAACCACACGAACAATTCAGCACTGTTTTCAGAAAGTTGAAGTAAAAACAATGAGAGGAAATGAAATGCAAATCTTAAAAGCTTAAAATTCATTTGGAGATGCCACAAAAGAATCCCAGTTTTTATTGCCCACTGCAACGAAAGGTGAGTGATCATGTAATTATCTGTGTGTGGGTTTCTTTGCGTTTGTTCGCAAAAATGCTCCATGAACTGTTTCTAGGATTTTATTGAAACCCTCTGAAAGTAATCATTGGATCTACACGTGATTAACCTTTGGGGTCAACGTGATTAAGGTTGGCTGCTACAACTGAAAAAACCTTACAAACACAAAACGTAGCTTCATTTGAGCCAGTTTTACAGAGATTAAGCTAAGTTTTGATTTGGTTGTAGCTGAGAGTCATCCTCAACATGTCCTCTGAGAGAAAACAGATTGCACAAGATTTTCGTGGACGACGAATGATGTGCATTCCTTCAAGTTGTGCTAGTTTTATTTCATTTCATTTTAGAAAATGAGACATTATGTCAGGCAGCACGGTGGTGCAACTGGTAGAGCTGCTGCCTCTCAGCGAGCAGGTCCCTGGTTCAAATCCCAGTCCAGGGCCTTTCTGGTTATAGGTTGAATGTTCTCTTCATGCATGCGTGGGTTTTCTCCGGGTACTCCAGTTTCCTCCCACAGACCAAAAAACATGCTTGTTAGACTGATTGGTGACTCTAAATTGTCCCTAGGTGTGAGTGAGAAAGTGAATGGTTGTCTTGTTTGTCTCTATGTGGCCCTGTGATGGACTTGCAACCTGTCCAGGATGTACCCCGCCCCTCGCACAGTGATTGCTGGACATGGGCACCGGTGACCCCTGTAACCCAAAATGGAAGAAGCGCGTAAAGGATAATGGATTGATGGATGGAAAGACATTGTGTGTTTGTGGATTTAGAAAAAACATATGACAGGGTGAGAAGGAGGAGGTGTGGTATTGCATGAGGGAATCTGAAGTGGCAGAGATGTATGTTAGACTGGTACAGGACATGTATGAGGACAGCAGGACAGTGGTGAGATGTGCTGTAGGAGTGACAGATAGCT
>JARVGS010000002.1:24142438-24155924 GCA_031762315.1 Hypsolebias antenori
CCGGACCGAGATTTGAACCGGGGACCTGCGCGCTGAGAGGCAGCAGCTCTACCAGTTGTGCCACCGTGCTGCCCCGTAATTTGTTCCCCGGGAATCCTTGAGAGGTGCTTGTTTTCTTCAACATCCCCCCATCTCAGCTTGCAGCTGATATGATAATGGCTGGGGCAGGACAAAGGGTTGTATGAGGTGCTGTTTGTAAAGTTACACAGTCAAAAATGAACAGTGATATTTTGGTTTATTTAGCATTTCATAAAAAAAAAAAATTTTTTTTTTCAGTCACATTTTCACCATGTTATCCATACATTTATAAATGACATAGTTCCCAACTAAATATTTCATTTACAAGCTAAATATTTAGTTTATAAACTAAACACTTAATTTGCAAGTTAAATATTTAGTTAGTAAACTAAATAGTTAGCTTGCCAGTTAAATATTTAGGTCCGAGTTAAATATTTAGTTAGCAAATTACATATTTATTTTAGGACTTAAATGTTTAGCTTAAAATTAAATGTTTAGTTTAGAAATTAAATATTTAGCTTGGACAAAACATATTTAGTTTGGAAATTAAATGTTTAGTTTTGAAAATAAATATTTAGCGTGGAAATTAAATATTAAAGTTACACCTAAATATTTAGTTTACTAACTAAATATTTAACTTGCAAGTTAAGTATTTAATTTGTAAACTAGATATTTAGCTTGTAAATTAAATATTAAGTTTGGAACTATGACATTTATAAATGTATGAATAACATGGTGAAAATATGACTTGGGAAAAAAAAAAAAAACTATTTCTTTCTTATTAAAGGCTAAAGTAACCAAAAATATTGCTGTTAGTTTTTTCATTCATTCATTCAACCTTTATTTATACAGGCTAGCCTCTTGACTGTGTAACTTTACAAACGGCACCCCATAGAGTGGGGGCTGGCAGAACTGTAATCAGGAGATTCCTAAAAATGAACAACTTTGCTTCAGGAAGCCAGAACGGCTCAGAAACTTAGACGGGACAAGACATGAATAAATTCTGTACTTGTAATGTGTTGAATCTGTGGGTCTGGCAGTTCTCCGAAGCTTTGTAATAAATTTGATGAAATCTGCACCTGATTGTTTGTGAATTTTTTTTTTCTTTTCTTCTTCTACAACATGCAGGTGCACAGATACATTGTTTCCATACTGCTTATATAATTGTATCTCATGACTCAAACCTCTGACACATTTGTAGTTACAGGATGAAAAAAAATGAAATATAGAAGCGCGGCTTTAAGTCTCAGACAGAGTTTTCATTGTTCCTATTGTATGGTATATTCGTATACGTGTCAAGACTTTTTTTTCCTTCTGGCTTGTCTTTGCTGTCTCTCGACCACCTCTGTTGTCCTGAAAACCATAAAACAAATGGGTGCATCACTAAAGCATGAAATTCATCCTTAAAAGTCTTTAACTTCTACTTTAAACTTGATTTAGCTGTAAATGTAACATCTCTTCTGATTACCTCTCCAGCACGTCCACAGCTTTCTGCACCGCTTTTGTTTTCTTGTGCTGAGGACCGTATAACAAGCTCTGAATCTTCAGGCACTAAAATTAAAAACACACAAATATATCATTGAGAGGTAAGATGAGGATGAGAAGTGCAACTAATACTTGTAAAGAAACACATCCTAGCAACATTTGGTTGCACTAAACGTACCAAAATAACCACGATAGCAGTCTGAGGTTTAGATAACACCTGTGCCGACCACTCTGGAGTGTCAAGTAAAACAAAACAGATCTGCCAAAAACTGGATGAATGCGCTTGATCAAGACCTGGTAGCTCATAAAAAAGTCTGATTACAACATTTTCTTTATTGTATGTAACTTGGCCAATCGCATATGAAAAACAAGCTGTATTTATTTGAATCTATGATGCAATAAAGTACAGAAAACTTAAAACATATGAACATGATTGCACATATTGACACACGACAAAAAAAAAAATAAAAATCTCCCTTTTCTGAAATCCTCACAAATAACAAGAAGCAAATGTTTAAAGCAGGAAAGAGGGAGAGAACAGCTTTCCTCTTCACTGGGGAAAGCAAAACAAGAGTAATCTGGAAGACATCCATCTGGCCTCTTGGATGTTTTCACCGTTGCTACGGCTGATGTAATGGAAGGCCTTTTTTCAGTCAAACTTCACAGGAAGAATGAGAGAAAAGTCACTGGTGTCTTTGTGCTCCATTGTCCTTTGTTTTCAGTTCCTCTTGAGTCCTGTATCCACTGCATAAACAAGTTTTGTTTTTTCAAAGCAAAGGTTACTCAATCAGAGTATAAGTGATGTTGTGATGACAGGAGTAAAAAAAAATAACCCTGACATATCCGCTTGGGGTAAAGGCACTTCGGAAAGGTTACGAGTTGGACTCGGTGCAGATAGAGCGAGCCCTGTCATACTTGGGACCCCCCTCTGAGCTCAGATAGCAGCAACAAAAGCAACATAGCAACTAGACTGCTTGACTTAGAAACATGTCTTTACTTGAATAAAGCTAAGCCCCTTTCCTTGGGCATATTACTGTGGTGGGAAGACTGAGCTCATGTGGCACGTCTGCAGCCATGCAGCATAAAACACCACCACTCATTATATAAGAAGCAATAACTGTAAATTAAAGTATGGGTAATAAAAGTGGATTTAATTACCAAAACAAAGACTGCTATTTGTTTAATGCCTATATAGTGAAAGACACATGAATGTCACTTTTGCTTCTGGGGAAATAATGGCATATTGTACTAATTGGGGTCAGCTTCCCTATAATTTACTGCATTTAGCAAATCGCCCTTCTCTTCCCAAAGTTACAATGCTCATCTGGCAGGAAAGTCACTCTGTGATATTTAACACCGGCTGCACACTGCAAGCCTTCCAAGATTAGCATGTAACTTTGATAACATTGAGCTCTAAAGAGACGGCGGAAATAGCTCATCTCAAAATGACCGGGACGCTTTGTGTCCCTTCTGGACAGGATTGGCACCGTATCACTGCTGTGGCTGGCCCAACCTGCCCGACTCCTGGCCTTTTAATAAAAGCTTCTGCAACAGTCTGGAAGGGACAATGTTCAGTTTGAAGATGGTAACTATTGTTTTCTTAGGCAGTACTCCTAATTACGACATGCGTGTTCTGTGACATGTGGTTACCTTTGTCATGGTCCTGTGGGCCTGGCTCATCTGGCCCTCAGTCATCTCTACACTTCCAATCAGCTGAAGAGCGTCGGCTACCTCAGCACTCAGGTCTCCAAACGCAGATCTTTTCAAATCAAGAGAGGCCCTCTGGATCTCCACACATTTCTGTTCAGATTTCATCAGAGTAAATCAAATCTTCATGCTGGTACAGAAACAAGTGGATTCAGCTGCTTCACTCGAAGGTTAGAGGTAAGCTGAAGTTTCTGCTTTCTTTAAATAAAACTATTAAATATTAAAAAGCTAAAGGTGTATTTCAAAGACGTTTGTTTATGGGTATTTTCTATTAAAAAAGGTGTTATGACACGATCTTATTGTTAGTTTTAATTGATTTCAGTACAATTGTGTTTTACCTCCCGCTGTCCATTGATGAGAAGAAAGCGACAGAAGTCATCCTGGACAGAAAGGAAGGCTGGATCCTGCAGGCCTACAGAGTTTTTATATGCACTTAGACTCTGCTCAAAGTACTGACCCGCAGCATCTACAGCAGCAAAAAAAAAAAAAGAAAAACAGGAATTTAACTTCAACCATGCGACAATTTGCCAGAATCCCAGATTTGAAAACATTTGCTGCCACCTTAAGCAACAAAAGCTACAATTAGTACTTTCAGACCGAAGGTTTTCTTATTTCCAGTTATGTGCTTCCATTTAGCTCGCATTTGCCTTGAAACTGGAAACAAGCCCTAAGTGGGTCAACAAAGAGGCTTTTTGCATGGCTGCTTTCTATAATGTCATCTTAAAGAACTCGTCATAGTGAAAGACAATGAGACGTTCAAACCCCATAATTAGCCTCTTGTGTAAGTTACTCAGGGCTCGCCTCTGTTTGTGAATAAACTCACCATTGTGATGGGGCTCTGTTGCAGCAGAAAGGATCATGGCAAGACTGTGGGAGATCTGAGCCCCCTGTAGCCCCTCTGGATTGTGACTCATAGCAATGGCATGAGCCTAGCAGAAACACCCATTTGAATTAAGACAGATCACATTCCACGAAAGGAGAGACTGAAAGAAGCTGACACATCTTTGCAGGGTTTTAAGTAAAAACAAGATTTTATGTGTTTGTGTTTCTTGCCTTGGAGAGATGCGTTATAGCTCTGTCCAAATGACCTCTGTCTTGTTCAATAGCTGCCATGTCTTTATAGACGGCACACGTCTTCTCTGGCTTATTGCAGTCCTTAAGCAGCTGCAAAGACTTTTCACACTGGTTCAGCGCCTCTTCTGATCGATTCTGCCTCCTATAGACCCTTTAAAAAAGAACAATTTAACTTGTTATAGGAAAAAAAAAACATCTTGAAGCTGTTTAAAGTCCCTCAAAGGCCACTTTGCATTGTTGACAACATTATTAATTTATTTAGTTCACAAAAAGTTTCATAGAATTCCCTGTCAAGTTATTTCAGATTGAATGTGTGTTAGAAAAATACACTTTATAGTCTGTGGTGTCCTGATTTTCCTCAGAGCGATAAACAAAGTATTACATTAACTGAAAACAGCGCCGTTGCAATATTGCTTTAGAATGTTGTCATAGTTTCTTTTGTTAATAGTATACAAAAAGACGCCAGTTATTTCACCATCATGAATCGGGTTCAAATTACTGCAGTACACTAGTCAATGACACAAACGAAAGCTCAACAGAGGAGAAAGCGTTAGCTGTTTGCTGCGGCTCAGTCCTGATCCACTGATGGCTGCAACAGGAAGTTGTTGTTTTTTAACCACTTTTGACTGAATGCACTCACTTCTTCCACCATTTACTTTGAGACACAATGAAGCAATTTACGAGGGTTTCAAATATTAGTCCACAATGTCTAATTTAGGGAATGTTTTGATGAGACGGCTGCGTCATCCAGAAGGACTCTAGAGCCATGAGGATGCTGAGGTACCAACTACAAACCAGCTAATAGACTAAAATTACCTGTAATCTCTGCTGTAAAAGGCTCATTGCTAAACACTCTCCAGCTTCAGCCATAAAGCACTAATAAAACTCCAGTGTATTTAAGTCACCTGACTGACAATTCAAAAATGTGTCTGAAATTGACCAGTAAGCGGTGGTTTTATCAGTATATTGTTTATTTTAGCAGTGTGTGGGAACCAACAGCCTAAATCTGACAGTGCAACATCTCTGCAGCACAAGGAGTTGGGTATTTGTGGTTCGGTCACTTTAAAGTAACAGCAAAGTTTGTGGAAACATTAAAAATGCTCATTTCTCCATAGTGAAGTGCTTTGACTGACATTCAACGTCCCCCACCCAGAAATGTTCACTGGGCAGACATTTCAGATCCTTTTTGGTGCTGGAATCATGGCTGGATCGCACCTTTGTTTCTACATTGAATGAGTTCTCATGAGCAGACAAGCCTGCTCTATATTCTCATTAACTCTGCATCCTTGAGCAGTTCCAGAAAGGCAATGAGCCACAGTCTACTGAAGTGTAGTGCTCAAAGCAGGAATTTAATATAACTAAGGATTTGAAGATGTGTTGCCAAGCAAGCCACACAGTGGTCTTTTGTACATGTTTCCATAAGGTCGCTGACGTAGGTTTGCTGACTTGTTTCATTTTTTCCAGGAAAATGAAACAAATGTCAAAAACAGGGGAGACAAAAATATAACTGCTTGCTCCAATACACCTCACTGAAAGATTTTTTTTTTATGTATTAAAAACTATATTCAGCTCAGATGACTCAGTTGGTAGAGCTGCTGCCTCTTAGCAAGAAAGTGGCCGGATCGAATCCCAGCTGAGGACCTTTCTGGGTGGAGTTTGCATGTTCTCTCTGTGCATGTGTGGGTTTTCTCTGGGTACCATGGTTTCCTCCCACAGACCAAACACATGCATGTTAGGCTGATTGATAACTCTAAATTGTCCCCAGGTGTGAGTGAGAGCTACTTAAGCTCTGCAGAGAGTGGTGAAGGTTGCACAGAAGACTGTTGGAGTCAGCTCCCCACCATCACAGACACCTACACCTCCAGATGCAGGAAGAGAGCCACCTGCAACACACACTTTTTGCCCTGCTCCTCTCGGGCAGAAGGTTGAGGTGCATTAAACGCAGAACCACTAGACTGCCATGTAGCTGTTAGACTTATAAATCCCTAATCAGGATTATCGCTGTGAAAAAAATCACTGTAATGCCACTTGATCGTTGATATGTGTTACTGATCTCATGCTGCTGATTTATTTCATGCTGCTGATTTATTTCATGCTGCTGTATCCATTCATACGACTCATTCATTCTCATCTGCTCACACAGAATCATGTTTATGTTGTTGTTGTTTGGCATATTGTTTTTGCACTATTAAGCATTTAGCATATTCTTAGTTCATATCTTAGATCTTATTACTGTTTTTCTTTACAATTTATACATTTGTTGGATGTAACTGGGAGCCTGTGTACACAATTTTATCCCACCACATGTACCACATGAGATGTGAATGACAAAGAACCTTGACATCAGTTCTGATTAAAGGCACTCACTGTCAAAAGCCACACAATGAAGAAAATCAAAACCGTGCAAAATATTTATGGCCTGGTTTTGTGCCCAGAGACACGTGTCAAAATCTGGTAGAAGTGCAGCGATGGAGAGGTTTTTTTTTTTTTATAATGTTTTATTGTATTTGTCATCTAGCACTAATTTATGAAGAACAGACCTTTACATAAATGAATAAAACCTGTCCACTAAACATGTTAATTTATGACAAAAGTCATAAAGAGCCAAAGAAACAAGCTGCAACAAATGAAAATATAAGAACACAAAAGATGCAGATGAAGCCACAGTGAGTCTGAAAGACGCACCACATCTAAAACGCCCACCTTGAGCGTGAACCTAAAACTCTGCACAACGTTTGAACCAGGATCTACAGCTCACATCATTATTCCAGGATTTGGAGAGAATGTTCCCCTCAAACACAACAGTGCGGACTGACAGAGCTTTAGAAGCATGCCAAATTCTTACTCGCCACCAACAAAAGAGATCCAGCAAGCTTATAATCACCAGCCAGGGTCTGCACATTTTTTAAACTACTCACAGCATGTCAACAAACACTGACTCTGAAACAGATAAAGATGAAATCATTTGCAAATTCCATTGAGTGCAGCTCAAGAAATGTACAGCCACCAGATATGTCAACATATAAAAACAGGATAACTGGGTCTAAATAAACATTATTGCATTATATTCTTTCCCAGTTGTGCTTTTAATTTAATTGCAAGACCGGAACTATGACAAGCGGATGCTATTTCATACGTCGCCATGCCACATACCGGTAGTTCCCAAAACAGACCATCAGTCTGCACAGCACTGGCTGTCTCCACCATGATCCTTTAATTCCTTAATCTTTTCCTGAGCACGCAGTACTAACCTTGATACCACCCCCGACACCTCCTGAGATCATAAATAAAACAGAAAATGGCCATCAGATTGTAGTAAATAAAGCAACACACATTTAAAAGAGGAATGAAAAACTTTTGCAATATCTTTAAGTGTAACAAAATGTACAGAAGCTAACGCAAAATAATATTTTAAAACAATCAAAAGACTTGCAGGGAAAGGGTGGCGGGACATCAAGCTTTAAAACAAATACTTCAACTCCTTTATTTCTTCTGCTTCACTGAAACACAAAACCACTGCAACCAAAAACATCTGTAAGCATAAGACACTTTAGTTTCCTGCTGAGTGTTGGACAATTATAAATAAAATGTAAGTGTTTCTGCTGCAGAATGAGAGCTGAAGTCTGTTGTAAAGTATATTTAATGATGTTCATAATTAAATAAAGTTGTAAAATAAAAATGAAAAATCATCAAATGAATGTGCAATTTCACAAGAAACTATCGCCATCTTGTGGTGAAACTAACAATTTAGATTTTGCTAAAACAACTGACTTTTTTTTTTTTTTTTTTGGGTGCCGGATATTAAACATTCGCTTGAATAATTTAATATTTTGCTTAAACCAAAACAAAATCAGACTCAACTTCAACATCTTGCTGCAGATCTCAGAAGATAAAGGACATAGAAGGATACATTTAAGGGGTCAGAGATGGTGTAGCGGTAGGGCAGCTGACC
This sequence comes from Hypsolebias antenori, assembly GCA_031762315.1. NCBI lineage: Eukaryota > Metazoa > Chordata > Actinopteri > Cyprinodontiformes > Rivulidae > Hypsolebias > Hypsolebias antenori. The sequence continues at coordinate 24,150,675 of JARVGS010000002.1, forward strand.
TGGGACCAGAAAGTCACAGGTTCAACACCCTGCCATGCCCACATGTCATGGTGTCCTTGAGCAAGACACTGTCAGGGGAATTTAGATTTATGAATGTTTATCACTAACTAATGTTAAATTAATGTTGAACCATGTGTGTGAGGTCAGAGTGTTTGTCTGCTCAGAGAGGAGCTGATTTGAGCCGGCATAGCTGGCAGATCGAGGTCACTTGTTACTGTCTGTAAGCGTTATAAAAACACTTCCTGCCTCACTGTCCGGTACACACACTCATGACTGGGAACCAAGCATGCAACTTCACCAGTTGTGAACTCTGCCTTTGCAAATAAAAGGCCAGTTAAAAGTCTTCTTGTGTCCTCAGAGTAGCTTATTTGACACCCAATTCCTAACTGCTCCCCAGGTGCGTACAAAGCTGCCCACCGCTCCACCTGGGTGCATCTCACGTGTGATGGGTTAAATGCAGAGAACTAATTTCATCGTTGAATAGAAACATAATGATGACAACACATAGCACTTTATTATAGATTATATACATCTATCTGACTAAATGCATCAGAACTAGACAGCAGCAATGGAAATCAATGCTTTAAATCTAATTAAATGTGTACAATATTTCTGAAACTTCTGAGACAAACAGAAACTTTGGACTCAGCTGCTTAGCAAAATACACCAATGCAACACTGTTCCTGCACATTACCTGTACAAACCACTGGTGATTTCCAGGTGAGTCTTTATCTTCTCTTCTCGGTTAATAACATCTTGTTGATAAAGCTCCTCCATGATTTGCTCTGCCTTGAGTAAAGATGAATCTGCCTCCTCTAAAGTTGAAAGGTTAAGGATTATTTTAGGTTTTTTTTTGTTTGTTTGTTTACTGTACTTTGTACACTCAGTCTTGTGTAATACAGAAAACCCAGCATGCCAAGGATATTTGTCTGTAAGTAAAGAAGCAGCTCCCTGTGTGAGGTTCACATTTAGGAGACACAAGAGAACATCAAGCTTCTCATCTCTGCAGGACGAGTAGAAAGGTAGGAGGTCTCTGGCTTTGGCCAAGTGTTCCTGGGCCTGCAGTCCCCAACCTGGGGAACACAACAGAAAACAATGACAAGTAAAAAAAAAAAAAAAAAAAAAAAAACATGTAACACAAAATATGAGCTTCTTTCTATTGTCACATAATAAAAAGTTTAGTAAAAGCCATTACATTAGCAGCACTTATTGTATAAAATGTAGAAGCAAAATAACCTTAAGACTCAGGCAGATATTTAATTAAATTGTAAGATGAGAGATATAAATAAGCTAAAACAGAGAACTTATTTTGGGCTTTTACAGACAAGACAAGACATCATTGTATACAGCCTAAGAATAAAGTATCGCTTTAAATTTTACCTTTGAACTGGAAGTACGCTTTGGCCAGTCTGACATGGGACTGGGCAAGTTTTAGATGTCTCTCCCCATAAACAAGTCTCGTCAAAGCCACGCACCGCACCAAGTCCTGAATGCAAGCGTCAAACTAAACGGACAGCAGAACTCTGTCAGTAATCCTCAGTGTTTGTGAGTCACTGCACCCTGCATCCGAAAGTCAGATCAACAAGACAGAAACACTAAACCTGGATTGTTTTTCCTTTAAAATTGAATCTTTTGTCCAGGGTTTTTCTAGTAGTTTAAATTTGAAGGCTGGTATCACTGTTTAAAACTGTACATTGAATAACTTTGGATTTTAGTGTTTTAATGAAACACAGAAACATGTAGAATCTATTCCTTAACACATTTTATAATCTATAGCCAATTTTATTGGACTACTTGCACTAGTATAATCGTGTTTTACAGTTTTCATAATTAATTATATGGTTTGAGGAAACTAAAAAAGGCTTACACTAATTTGACAAGACTATATTTAGTGATAATAAATGTTTTTTAGGCCTGCAAGTGCCTCATGTCCCTTTATGATTTTACATTTGATGCTGTTGATATTATTTTATCCAGAGTAACCTGAAAACAAGACCAAAAAGACTTAATTTAAGACTAATACCTACCTGCTGGTTGTCTTCACTGTCTTGAGCCCGATTAGTAAAGTGTTTAAGCTTTTCTTCAGGGGGCATCATTAAAAGTTCCTTCTTGGCAAACTTCAGTCCATTTGAACTCAGATCAGTAAATGCATCTCCGCCTCTGCTGGCAGTTCCCATGTTTCCAGAGAATCTGTTGGAATGGATTAATTACAATATCACAAGTCTCAAATTCGAAATAATATAAGAAAAGAAAGAATTATAACATTATTTGTGGTGGAGAAAATAATTTGGAGCAAGTCGTTTATTCAAGTTCGGTTGGAGGACATTAGCGAACATGTTTTAGGCCTAAATGAAACGAACAAAAGGAGAAAACGAACCCAGTCGAGGACTTCGGCGAATAAATTCGTGATTTTGTCTCAGAATGACCGTCATCCATGTTTACAGACGTCGCAGTGGTCAACTTCCTGTTTGGTTGCCGTGGTTACACCGGCGGTACGGTAAGCTAGCTTCAGTTTCTGTCCAAAATATACCATTTCACAAACAGAACATGAAGACCAGCTTCACATTTTATAAAATAATACTTTCCGGCGACTATTGTGATACGTAATAATAAACCCTGGGAGCATGGTTGTTAGTTTAGTCAGCTAGCTTCCTAAAGCCGCGTTTTTGCCAGGGGAAGATAAACATAGGGACACACGGAAGTGAGTTGCATTCAAGAGCATATGTTCACCTGAAATGTACCGTTCGACGATAATGACTCGCAAAAATGAAACTATAAACCACAGGTATATATTACTATTATTATTATTATTGTTATTATTATTATTATTTTAATTATTATTATTATTATTATTATTATTATTATTATTATCATCATCATCATTATTATTAAGCAATTTTGCAGTAGTGAATCACGTATTGAAGCAAGGGTGCGTTCATGAATACTGTATAGTTCGTCAAAATAAACAAATGTGGGCATAATATTGTCCGACACAAATAATAAAAAAAAAAAAAAAAAAAGTGTTTGGCATTCCGAGAGACAAGCAAAACCGCAAACAAAAATTTGCGATGTTTTCTTTTAAAGTCAAAACATGCAGTGATATAATATTTATATAGACTCTAAAATGAGGTGAGCAAATGAGATTACCATAAAAATAAATGCCTCAAACTGTTTTATAGCAATAGTGTGTGGAAAAAACAAACATGTGCATCCATAGTTAAAAAAAAAAGAAAAAAAAAAAAAAGGAACAGACAGGTTCTGTTAAACAAGTTCATTTAATTGACTAATCATTAGCAAATGTCAGTATTGCTAATGAAAGCAAATGGTTTGCTTTTTTTGCCTCTTTGGACATGTATTGAAATACAACCAAGAAGCAAAGACTTCCTCACTGAGAGTAAAGAAGCAAACTGTTTCTCCCCATCAGCTGAAAAGGCATAGAAAGGCTTAAAACAATTAATAATAATAAGTTCCTGGGAGACCAGTCATCCTATGTGAGAAGGTTCCTTTATAACCATTATCTAATCACTTATAGATTAATCTAAATGTTCTTTCCTTTCTTGGATGGACAGTGTTTGCTTCCTTTAAAGTCAATAATTTCCCCAAATTTCTTTAAAAGCTGTAGTACAACTTATGACCACAAGATGTCAGCATAGGCACACAAGAGTTTTGTCAGACATGCTGTGAGTTTTTTACAGGTTGCTAAGATGATAATTTGGTGTTGTTGAAGAAGTAAGTGCTTGGGTTTTGGATGCTCTTTTCAGTTACACACTACACATTTTAAAGTCTTTTTTTTATTCTGTGCATTTGATCATGTATTCATAGACCACCGTTTGACATTATGATGTGTTTTATCAGGGAAGTGAACTGCAGGAGCCACAAAATCAAGATCTGTTTAAAGAAGTTTATCTTCTTATTATTAATTTAACATGCAGCGTTGTAAATCAAAAGTTGCAGGTCTATGCATCTTAATGCATTTTGTGGGGGAAGCAAAACTGACCCTCAAGTTGTTGAAAGCCATCAGCTAATAGCTCATTAGTTTTAAAGGGTTGCTGTTAAATGGGCTGAAGGCAGTGCAGTCTTCAAATGAAAGGTGCCACTCAAATGAGACGGTGAACAATGAAGCTGAAAGACACTCCTCCCTTTTAATGCTTAAAAAGTAAAAAAAAAAAAATTCTACTGCAATTTTTGTGTGTGGCTACATTTCCTGGAATTAAAAACGTTTTCGCTCAGGGTCTTTAGCTCCCATGTGAATAAATCAGATTATAAGCACTGAAAACATACTTTTCCTCTGAGTATTTACTGCTCAGAGTATTTATCTATTCACCCTGTGTCTTGCATGATAGATGCATAAATTTGGACTAATAACTAAAGATAAAATATCTTGAAAAAATAAACGAAGGACAAGGAAATTCCAAGTTCCACGCGATTATGAGCTGTGTAATAAAAGCTATAGTGTACTCAGGCAGCAAGAAGAGGAAATGTACATTTACTTGTAAAAATATCCCTTCGTACACCAGTGCCCAATATCCTCCCCATATAAACAAGAAGTAATGTGTGTGTGGCTGCTTTGAGAGATTGGTCTCCGGGGACAGTTTTCTAGGTTAATTTATTCTGTATTGGTCTGGCAGAGGATGTGCAATCGCCACTTTTAAACTCGGAGCAGGGCACATTTCATGTGCAACACGGCCTAAGATAACTTCTGCTGGCTCCTTGGGATGGCTACTGCCGGTTGACTCTGGCAGGCCATGAGACGACTCGTTTATTTGTTTGTTTGTCCCTTGAGTTTTTGGCTGCTCGTTCAGGGCTCTGTTTGGCCGCGGTCTCTGCTGGGCTTCTATTTCTGAAACCCAAGTGGCTCTTAATGAAGCTGGTGGGGTTGGCATGGGCCCTCAGCAAACCCAGGCCTGATCAGACCCTTCTTCTTCTGCCTTGGCAGCCGCCCTCCATTCGCTCGCTCTGCCTTCCTAATTTAGTAACGGTGGGTAAAAATATGCGCTAACGAACGAGGTCTGGAATGTCAGGCTGGCGTCCAGAGTAGAGGAAGAGGGGGGAGGAGGTGGGGGTGGGGGGGTTGGTGAGAAGAGCGGACTGCTGCTGTTTTCACAGCAGGAAACCAGTGACAGGGAAAGAGTCACTCAGACTTCTCTGACATCTGAGTGTGCAGACATTCAGAGGGCTGTGTGTGTGTGTGTGTGTGTGTGTGTGTGTGTGTGTGTGTGTGTGTGTGTGTGTGTGTGTGTGTGTGTGTGT
>JARVGS010000002.1:24177280-24188101 GCA_031762315.1 Hypsolebias antenori
CCTAGGGACAATTTAGAGTCACCAATCAGTCTAACATGCATGTTTTTGGACTGTGGGAGGAAACTGGAGTACCTGGAGAAAACCCACGCATGCACGGAGAGAACATGCAAACTTCACCCAGAAAGGCTCCCCGGACCGGGATTTGAACCAGGGACCTGCTCACTGAGAGGCAGCAGCTCTACCATTTGCGCCACCGTGCTGCCGCCGTTGTATCATGTAATAGGTAAAAGTGGATATTAATGACACAGTTGGCTTGCCATAGACTGACACCGTTGTCTGCCTGGAGCAACTGTCAAATAAGCTTCATTTTGCTGCGCCGCCCCGGCAAAATGCAACTTATTTGATAGTGAAAGTGCATTTATTACGTAAAAGTTCAACTGAGACACACCTTTACTATAATATCAAGCAAAAAAAAAAATTTTTTTTTAAGTGTTAATCTTGTTAAATTCTTGTTAAAGTCCTCCCATGCACGCCCCCCACGGCCACCATTTGGCAACCAATCGATTTTTGACACAGCACCGGCCCACATTTCCGGGTTGACAGCGATGACGCATAATAGATGTGAGTTACACGGCAAAGCAACGTATTTAGGGGGTTTTCCATTTTATTAGACATATTTGGACTGATGCGACTATAGGGCAGTGGGACATGTACGGCGAAAAATAGGGTAGTCAGATATGTGCGTATTATGAATAAATTAAATAAATTTTGTTTTAAATTGTTTAAATAAGTGTTAATGAACACAAGAAATGGACATGAATTATTAAAAAAGGCATCATATCAAATGCTCATCAAACCGCATAAATTGTAATTCCAAAAACCAAGAAGAATTTAACTTTTTTTTTATTTAGGATACTATGAAGCAAATGCTTTTTAAAGTCTAATCTGAAATGTATGTTGGATCCATGACTCTTTATGTTGTTGTTTGTAATACCAATAAGTCATGTTGTAAACAAATGTTCCGACAGATATTTGAATGAACAGTAAACAGAAATAACTGATGTTAAGATTATATCAATTGTCAGTGAAGTGCAAATTCCTTGGATGTGTTTTTAACTTTCTATGTCTTTATTATCTCATAGGACCACCTTTTTGTCACAGCGCTGTGATAGTAAATGCTGCACATTCCATTACGACCAAGTATAATTCCAGAATCTAGCGACCAACTCTAAATTGTTTTGTCACGTTGCACAAAAGTCTTCAGGCATCAATCTGGAAAACGTGTAGATAAATAAAGTGAAACTTCTCAATAAAAACTTTTGTTCTTGTTGTGTTGAACAGTTAAAAATGAACCATGGTAGCACATCCTATACAATATCTGAGACAAAAACAGAGATTCGGAAAGTAAAACTTGACATTTACGGTAAAGCAGCAGTAATATATTTGATCTAATAGCTGTTATCATTTGCTTGATGTTTTATTGCTCTCAAAAGGCTGATACCATCAGACTCGCTGTATTGTTTTCGTTCACATCTTCTCGCCTCCCCGCTTCACCATTGCTCACTCTTTACCACCTGCACACACTCACATGCGTGCACACTTCCATGACATAAAGACTGCTTTCTGATGAATAAATTTGTGTATTTTAGAACCTATCCCCATTTCTGCAAGTATCCTCCAGAGACCCTGGCTTCTTCTCTCCTGAGTTCCCCTGCAACCCAGTGGAGTCATTAGTCTGCTTGCTGTGTTGAACTCTTTAATCATCTGTGTGTTACATAAAAAGAGCACTATTCCTCAGTGACACACAGCGGCATGCTCAGCTTGGTCGGGGCGTGCTTTGATGTGTATAGGCTGTTGTGTTGTGTCTATAGGCTTCTTCAGACTCAGGTTTTCCATTTCCATGTGGATGTCAGTCTTTCTCTTGTGGTTGTATCATTTGTTTGCTGTGTTGTGCGTTCTTATACAGTGCAGCTCCAAGTTTGTTACAGTTTCAACAGTTCCTGAATCATCTTTTTTTTCTTGCGAGGTGAACAGAAGTTGCAAAGTGCTCCTCTTAATTAGCACCCACGGCCAAAGGCAAAAGGTGCTCATTCTTTTGCACGTGTTTGTGCCTGTGTACGTGACTGGCTGTAGTGCTAGCAATTTTTTGAACCAGTGGATAGATTTTGATAAAACTTACAGCCCACCCTGTTCCCCCCCAGCTAAGCAACATTAGCAAGAACAGAACTGGTTGCAACTCAACTAATAGGTCGTTTTCACACCTGATAGTCCGGTAGACTCGGTTCGATTGTGGATCAAAATTCAGAACATTTGTTTACATTTCAGCTGGTGTGGTTTGCATTCACACTGCACTGAGTCACTCGAGCCAACCTGTCCCCCCCCCTCACCTGTGGTGGCGCTGCACCAAGAACTACTGAAGGAAATGACGCTTAAACCTCTGAATAAGACACTTCTTCTTCTTCTTTTTAATTCTTGAACTAAAAACAAAAACAGAGGGGCGTCAGATTTTAGCGTTTTAGGATTTTAGAATAGGTTGCATATGGGAATTATCTCAAATTTCTTATCTGAGCTCTACACATTGTGCAGTAGTCTTACTTCAAACTTTTGTCATTAGTTGCGGATGTCGACACTGTGTGTCTGTTAGCAAAGAAACAAACAAACAAATAAACAAAAAAAAAAAAACAAGAACCAGTGAATAGATTTTAGTGAAACTCCAAAAAACTAATCTTTGAACGTACCGTATCTACAACTCATTAACTTTTGAAGTCAACCCAATTCAAGATGGCTGCCACAGCTAACTGACCTTGGCTAACACAGATGGCTATAACTTATCCAGATTTCCGATAATGAGCAAAATTTGTTATGATAGTAGCAAAAGAGTCATCCTCATCATGTACTCCAAGCACTAACACATCCTGCGAGAGTTTGTAGTCTCGCACAGGACTGCACACAACGTAACTTACAAGGTTTGATCAAAACAGCCAGTAGTCCTCATTTCCCATCACAAGATGAACTCTGGCATAAAAGGCAGCAAGTGAATCAGTTTTACAATTAAGACAGAAAAGCTGGCTCTTTACTAAAATAATAAAAACAATGTATTTGTCTTTGTATACACTGTTTACATGCAAACACATCCAGGCAAGTACATACAGTACTCATAGCACCGGTATCCCACAGGGACAGAAGCCGGCGCCTGAACTGCCATTGTATCAGGTTGCAGGTCTGTTAGACACAATGGCGAGGAGCTGCTGTGGGGCTCCACCTGAGAGGGCAGAACAATGGAGCCGCAGTGCAGACGGAGCAGCAGAGGGCACAGCGAGCCGATCTGTCAGCCTGGCAGAGCTGGACTGACCCACTCCGGGCTAAGACCCTCTCCTTTTGCGCATACAATGGAGGGTGGGAGGTCAAGAGTGCACAGAAATTTGGGGGAATTCCCAGCATGCCATAATAAAATGGAGTCCTCTATTTTGGTCGCTGTAGGAATGGACACAGTCGGGCTACACCCAGAATACATCATGACTTTTAGCGATTACAGTGAAGTCATAGCTGTTGGTCAGCGTGCAGCTGGAGATAATTCAGTTACGGGTCAGTGGCCACTGCTCATTAAAGAAAATAGCTTCACCATCTGACAGCTGATCTTGGACCTTGAAACCATCACTGGGCCCTTTCCGTGGTTTCAGAAATCGTTGAGGTGCCAGCTGATATTTTAAAAGAGGCAAAAAATTGTTTTCAATATGTGTCGCTCTCAGAATTTTATTGGAACAAAGTGAAACGTCGTGGCGCACGACTGCATATGTAGCTCAGCGTGCTGAAAAATAAGTCCGTGACATCCAATAAAGTTTAACAGGTTTGAACTCCGAGGAAAACAGATAGCGACTTAAACCGATTCACTGCAGCTGAGAGTTTACGCAAAACAACAGTAATGCTTTTATTTTGTCAGTCACACACATGTGCTCTGCCTTAGTATGTAGGCTGAGTGTTTGGTTGGGGTTGTGTGCAAACAGAGGTCTTAAAGACTGCTGCCCTCAGAGCTGGGACCAAAGGGGTGAGTGGGTGGGACGAGGGGCACGTGAAAGCCAGATTTTTAAAAAGCTCATAAAAAGGCACAGTATGATATATAAGCCTGCAGGCGGCAAAGCGCTGTGTGCAAACACTTGAACCACTCGTGAGATAGGCCAATCTGTGTGTGGAGCAGTGAATGGCCTAACAACTCTGTTATTTCACACACGACCCTGTTTGGCCTCTCTGATAGTCTTAATTTGGGAGCTGAATTTCATATAGCACTGCAAATATTTGCCTGGGCACATTAACTCTGTTTACCTGCTATGTTACGATAAACAAACCGCAATGGTGTAATGAATGTAATAAATGTTAAACAGTGCGTGCAATCATATACTTCATATACTTGGCCTCAGACATTGAAAGCAAGCTTTGTGGACCCGAGCTCTGTTTTGACAGATCGTTATTACCCTTCCTGGCCACCTATAGGGTCACAGTAAGAAATGAACTGTTTATGAGATCCATTGGTTTGATTGAAGCTTTTACTCCATATGTCAATGCAGAGAAAATACTAGTTTTATCATTTTGTGTGTGTGTGTGTGTGTGTGTGTGTGTGTGTGTGTGTGTGTGCGTGTGTGTGTTTTAAGGAGGAAAAAGCAACAGCTTTCAAATGTTTAATGTCTGAGGTAAAGTAATGCAGAACAAAAACTAATATTTCTTTGTAAAAGCAGTAGTTTAGATTTTAAAAATAGTTTTATTGAAGGTTTTAACAATTATCATCTTACCTGCTGTAGATAGCTGTTTGAATAATTTCTGTTTGAAGAAATTGAGTTTTATTTTTACCAGACTGATAAGAAATGGCTAGTCAGACTGCGGTCAAGAACAAAATGGAATGCTCCATCCATCCATCCATCCATCCATCCATCCATCCATCCATCCATCCATCCATCCATCCATCCATCCATCCATCCATCCACCATCCATCCATTATTTATACCCGCTTCTTCCTTTTCGGGTCGCTGGGGGTCACTGGTGCCCATGTTCAGCCATCACTGTTTGAGAGGCTGGGTACACCCTGGTCAGGTCACAAGTCCATCGCAGGGTCAATGTGAATGATATTTTTCAAACCTTTACATTATGGTTAGGTTATTTGCAAACCCAAATGGATCCAGCAGCAGCTATAGTTGTAGCGCTGCTGGTTCAGCCTGGGGCTCTTCTGGAAGGAATATCACAATATTTCTGCTGGAATAACTGTGTAATAACTAACAATGATGTAATCTGTTTAAAACATTGCATAAAACCACTGACTCGTTTAAAACTAGCGTGGTTTTAAGTTGGCCCGTTTTTGTCATGTCCCTACTGAGACTAGCCAATAGATCATCAATCCGGTCAGAATTAAACTGTAGAGATTCCAGTTTTGTTTGGAGTCATATTGCTTTTTTGGCAGTTCCTGAGTGGCAGGAAGTTCTCTCCTCCTCAGTTTTGGCTCAGTCACCTTGCTGTATATAAGGACCAAGGCTGAGGACATCAAAACATTGTCTACTTATGGTATTCAGTGGGAGGCCAGAGTTCCTATAGTGCAAATTAAGGTATTGTGATTTAATCTAGTTTTCCTTGTGCTCCTCACAGATGAATAGGTTTCCTGTGTTCTTCAAGTTGGAAGAAACTTATTCCTCTGACCTGAGTTTACCTTCACCCTAAAACCAATCCTCCTCATATGGGCATACAACTGGAAAGATCTCTCACTACCTCTTCATCCTGGTCCAACCTGCCACTCTCTACCTGTGAATCTCACCTCTCATACTCACCTTCCTGGAACCCGGAATCTCACCCTCCTCTCCAAGCCTGAGCACCTACAACCTGAGTAAACCGAAGATCCTCTGCCTTTAAGAAAACACTTACCATCTTCATTCTGCTTCCACAGGTGCTCACTCGATTCCTCCCAAGTCACCCCCTGTAAACATTGTAAGTAAATTTATTAATATCTTACTTCGGTCTCTTGAGTCTTCTTGTGTTTAATTTACCACTGTCAGAAATGTAACAATACAAATGTGTCATAATGTTCCTGTGAACTGTGGTAGTTCAAAGAGCTATCGACAACAGGTAAGATATTAACTGTTCATAAACGATCAACAAAATCCCACTTTAAACTATTCCTTTAAATAAAAATTTGTCTTAAGGACTCAAATTTTCAGTCACTGACTCACAATTAAACTTTTGTCCCCACAGTTACAGTTCTGTGAAGTTATTTTACTTTGTTGAGGAAAAATAAATACATAAAAGCAAAAAAGCATGTATCATATTTTTCGGCCTATAAGTCACATTTTTTGGGGGGGATAATTTACATGCCCTGTGACTTATAGGCTGAAGCGACATATTTGTGGACACCCCCCGCCCATATTTATAAACCAATTTTTGGCTGAGATATGACCATTTTCATTCATTCTGACTGGGGAAAAAAAAAAGAACGGTACCATTTTCAGCCACTAGATGGAAGCAGAGTAGTAGTAGCAGTAAGGCATGCCGTTGTTTCATGTAATAGGTAAACGTGGCTATAATGACTAATAAAAGTTCAAGACAAAAACAACTTGACTTTATTATACTTTACTTTATAGTTTATTGTTTTTGTCTTGAACTTTTTTGACTTTACCATGTCCTGGATGACTGAGAATCTTCACCAGCTATTAATGACACAGTCGGCTTGCCATAATCTTCCACCTTCGTTCTGCTCGCTGCTTGGAGCAAGTTAAACCAGCTGCACCGCCCTGGCGAAATTCAGCTAATTTGACCATTAAAGTGCATTTATTAAGCAAACATTAGACTGAGACACACCTTTGCTATAATTTCGAGCAAACAAACAAATTGTTTTTAAGTGTTAATCTTGTTACATTCTTGTTAAAGTCCCCCCGTGCACGCTCCCGCGGACGCCATTTGGCAGCCCATCGATTTTTGGCACAACACTGGCCCACATTTCCAGGTTGTCAGCAGTGACGCGTAACAAACGCGATGTGTCAGCGGTGACACATAATAGATGCGACCTATACGGCAAAGCAACATATTTAAGGATTTTTCCACTTTATCAGACAAATATGGACTGATACGACTTATAGGGCAGAGCGAAGTGTACGGTGGAAAATACGGTATATAAAATCATGTTTGCACAAAAGCACTTTGAAAAGTCTCATCATGACCATATCTTAGATTATGACCATATCTTAGATTATTGTTGTCTTCTATATGTCATTTTCGTATTGCAACATAACTTCTGGTCTCTACTCTGTGTTAAACTGAATTAATACACAGAAAGGATGTTTATCCATCAAATTTTGATGGACTTTTCCAATTGGACACAAATTACATGAAAAATAAATAAAATAAAAAAAATTCCCAAGAAATTTACCATAAGCCTGTGTCAAGAGCTATGGACTTTAATGTCAGCTATGTTTTGCCTGCAATGCAAGTTCAAGTCAAAATTCAACTTATTATTCTGAAAGAAGATTCCATCCTGTACCTGCTGTTTCCTCAAACTTGGTTCCAAAAAGGTAAGTACGGTGTTTGCAATCAGTGGAAAGTGGGGCATCAGCAGTCAGCTGCATTTGGATTATAAGTCAACATGCTTTCAGCTACCTGCTGAATCAGTGGTTTCCTCGTAAGGACAGTGAATGAACTTCATCCCGTATATCCAGGTAACCTTCTGGACAAGAGAAGTGCAGCTGGGGGGGGGTCTTCTTTCCATACACATTAGCTTTAACAGCTGTAAAAAATAAAGAAGTTCTGTTTTAGTGATGCAGCTTTCTGTGGGGACGTGTAGTTTTAGCGTGTACATGCTGTTTTTCATACTTTGTTATTCTGAAGTAAGCTTTTCTCAGGACGGTGACAGCTTGCAGCATCGGTGAGAGGAGGAAAAGACAAAGCACTCTGTGCTCGGAGGCTGTGTGTGATTAATGACAGAGGTGTGTGTTGCAGTGAGCACCCTTAGAGGAGCTGCAGATCAGTCTTTCTGTAAGACAAATCTGACACTCACCGACTCACTGACTCACCTGCTACCCCCCTCCACACCATCAAACCTTCAGCTCCTCGCAGCCAAGTGCACCCAACACGACACCGCACTCATAAATCATCCCAAACAAAGTGTGTTTAATCTGTGACACACAGGCCTGACACGCAAATTTATTACCTGTTGTCGGAAAAACTGCATGTGTCCCAACGAGTCAAGCCTCTATTTACCTTTGTGGAACCAGCAGAAATCTGGGGAGACAACGCGTGGAACAAAGAAAGCAAATGATCGCAGCGTCTTTCACCGGAATCCTGCAGACAAAGCCTCGCTTTACTCCACCGTCTTACTGCCTTTTCATGGCGGATGACATGCTTGTGTGACTTTCTCGACTGCACATGCCAAAAGATTAGGGGATTTTTTTTCTTCCCTTTTGCACATTTGTACAACATGAATTCCAAATTATGTTTTACGGATTATAGTTGGATAACTATTCTATGCCCGGTGTGAGTCATAATGCTCACGCAGAACCAAGCGCCTTCTAACTACAACTACTGTTTGGAGTTGGTTTTTACAAATCTGTGCTAAGAGCATGGTGAGGTTTTACATAACTGTGCTTCTGTTCACAATGTGCAGTGTAATTTAACTAAATCTGCACAAGTAATAAACCCAAACAATAGCAAAAAGGGTTTTATATAAGACACAAAACCTCATATTATTGGGTTTTAGAACTTTTATAACAAAGCGTTTCTTGTAACCATCAGATATACTGCGCTGTTGCAAGTTTCTGCTACTGCTCTGTGATCAGTATATGTTAAGTACATGTTCTCAATACATTGTCTGTTTAAATGTCTACCTAAAGTTTTTTTTTTTTTCAACTTACTGGCTACAAATGATTTGTTGCTCCAGCTGTACTCTCTTAGAAGTGTGTGTAATATGCTGCCATGAAAAGTGGGCAATAATGCAACTGCTTGTGTGTGTATGTGTGACTGCATGTTTTTCTGTTTGTCTGTCAGCAAAATATCTCATGAACCAGAGGGATTTTGATGAAACTCTCATAAAGTAATCATCTGATGTACATCTACAGCCGACTAAGTTTCAGAGTCAACACAATTCAAGATGGCTTCCACAGACAATGAACCTTAGCAAACACAAGAATTGACACAATTCAGTCAAGTTTACAGATAATGAGCTACATGATACCAAGACAAACTCATGGAGAGTGGTGGTGCAGAGGTTAGAAAAGGTGAACCTGTGATCGGAGGGTCGCGGATTCAATTCCCCGGACCGACAACATCAAAACGTGGCAGGGAAGGGTGCCTCCACCCTCATTTTCCCCATTCTGGGCCCTTGAGCAAGGCCCCCAACTCCTGTCATCTGCTCCCCCGGGCACCCTAGATAGCAGCCCTATGCTCCATACAGAGGGCTGTGGTAGCTCGGTGGGTTGTGGTTGAGTCAGGAAGGGCATCCGGTGTAAAAACAATTGCCAAGTCTTCATGCGACTCAGTTCGCTGACCCTAACCCCCGAAAAAACAAGTTGAACTCATCACAAACACATGCACTAACAGACTGCACAAAAAGTTACCATTAACTGCTGGGGTCAACTGTTTTTTTTTTTGTTAGCAAAATATCTCTGGAACCATCAAATGAATTTTAATGAAACTCTCAGAAAATAATCCCATTTACAACTGATTAACATTTGGAGTGAACCAGATTCAAGATGTCCACCACAGCAAGTCAGCCTTGCAAATTCAGAAATGGCTGTAACTCACTCAGCCTTAACGATGTTGGAAGTTTCTTGATTAAAATTTGACAGGAAAGGCAGCAGGCAATTGGCATTACAGGAATGCAATAATTTTTTTGTACCTTTTAAACACTCAAACGTCTCTCAGAAATCTCAGACAAGATTCAAACAAGTACATTTATTAATATTCATCACAAAACTCATGCTACATGTTAAACAAAACACAATTAAGATACAGTAATTAAAAAAAAAAAATCCAATTTCACTCTTAGTAGTTTGTACCCTAAAATTTGACAAAGGTTTACAGTAAAGATTGAATATTGTACCTTATTGGAAACATTTCTGATGAATGTATAGAATAAAACCCAGCAGACTCAAAAATACTTTGCTTTGCTGAACAAACTGAACCTGACAAACAGAACTGTCGTAGTTTGATATGTCAGTGGAACCACATGCAAAAAGGGAACTGGTTGAAAGGCACATAATCAGAGTGGTTTCTCCCACACGTGTCTTTTTACAGACTTTCTTGAAGCAGCCTGTCCTCAACATGTCTTCACTGTGAATGGTGGGAATGAGAAGTGATGGCACCTGCTCACTGACATCGGCAATGCCGGAAACTCACAAGTACACAGACACATTCAGACACTTTTTTTTTGCATATGATGCAATCAACATGTCAGAGGATCTGTGAAATTAGCCAACAGTGAAATGCCTAAAAAAACAAATTGATGGTGTAAACTCACTAATCAGAAAAAAAGAAAAATCCCATGGAAAGCAATGCAAATGGTTCTGAATCTGGATTTTTTTGTACTCTGGTAAAGATTAACGAAAACGTCTAAACCTTTGACTGATATGTATAAGTACAAGTATAAAACTTGCTAATATTACCCAGAAACTTATGACACAGCACATAATTAAAGTCATTACAGGTGATTAATTAAACAATAGTTGAAATTAGGTAGAAAATGGATAATGGTAAGAGCAGTTTAATTCCTGATCTTGTTTAATTTTTAATAAGCTCACTTTGACGGGAACGCCACTTTATAAATGGAATTCATGTGAACACTGCAGATAATTAAAGAACTTTTGCTATTATCTGAACCTCGATACATCTGCTGGGGGGGGGGGGGGGGGGTGTGATCAA
>JARVGS010000002.1:24203181-24216637 GCA_031762315.1 Hypsolebias antenori
ACAATATTATCGTTTATCGCAATAACTTCTGAGACAATTAATCGCCCAGCTAAATTTGTTATCGTGACAGGCCTAACAGTATACTGTATAAAGATTGTTAAACACTACTAATGTAAAATAATACAGTATTTTAAACAACAGCCTGAACGTTCCACTCTGACCCTGCTTGGATTAGCTTTTAGCTCATTAGGAATATTTCTCCAAACTGAGGTCATTTAACCTCAGTTGATGGGTTAATCACTTCAGAAGATTTGAACTATCCCTTTAAATACATTTTCATTCAAACAATAAAATTTACTGAGCAAAGTAAAATGCAACCCATAAATCTAAAAAAAAACCACTGCTGAAGTAAATAGTAACAAATAATTATGCTAGAGTGAATGCTAGAAGTGCCTTTAAAATATAACTACAGCTTAGAAACTGTAATTTTTTAATCTCTTTAACCGTCTGATGTAAGCTCAGAGGGCGAATGTTTTACTCGCTGTGCAGCGCTGGTTGTGTAGCAGGGACAGCAGCGCTGACCTTTCAACTGTCCCGCCCTTGACTCAGACCTCAGGTGGTAAGCCGCCGTGTTCGGCTCACTCAGCACATGTGCTGCTCAGCAGAGTAGAGCAGCTTAAGATCCATCTTTTCTCAGGTCTTCTGCCCTGTCAAACAAGTCTGGCCTGGACATGTCTTCACCTCCTCAGCTATTTTGGTCACTAAGTTGGTCTCTAAATTTTGACAGTCTGCCTTTTCAGAAATAAGGATAAAACTAGCTCATGCCCACTGTGTGGTTTTGTGAGGGCAGACTGTTGTTAGTATGCGGTGGAGCAAAGGTGACAACTTTGACAAGTCGAGTCATTTTGCACTTTTAAGCAGCCACCACCTCCTTTTATTGGTTTCTGGACTGCAAGAAAAACCACAGCATGAAACTGTGCATCATCTCTATAATGAAGAGTTCACACGATACACACACACACACACACCACAAAACTGTTTTAATGTTGTGTGGTTTCTCATTGTCTCTTACTTTTATCGTCCGCCACCGAAGGTGAAACAGCAATAATGTTTTTGCCCATGTCTGTGTGTGTCTGTTTGTTTGTAGCGTTAGACTAATCTTAACAGTCCTTTCAGAAAGTCATCACTGGACGCACTTCTACAACTAATTAACTTGATGAGTCAAACCTATTCAAGATGGCTACCACAGCTAAGCATCTTATTAAACACAAAAATGGCTGGATATTCAGGCAATTTTACAGATATTGAGCTACAATTTGGGGTGGAAGTAGCTGAGAATCATTCCCATCACACAGTCACAGAGCTAACTGATCTGCTTTTAAATTGAGTCAACTACATCTGTCTGTTAGCAAAATAATTTAAGAACCACTGAGTGAATTTCAATGACACCCTGTAAAATTAGTCATTGGTTGTACATACACAACTGATTACCTTTTGAAGTAAACCCAATTTAAGATGGCTGCTACAGCTAATCAACACTAGCCCACACGAAGAATGTCTTTTACGATCAATTTGCATACATTTATGTTGTGCGTCCCACCAAGAAATGCTAGGCTTTTATTTTATTTGTTGTCCATAAACATCTGCCTGCATAAAGATGTAAATTCACAGATGCTACCACACATTAATGTGGCCTGCTCACTGAGGTAAGTTGTGTATAAAAGCACAAACTTAAGTTAAGAGAGACATCTCTTTGCTGAGTTGCATTTTAACCACATTTTTAATGAGACTTTTAAAAAGTAAGATGAATCAAAGGAATATATTATAATATATTTCACTAGATCAAAAGATCTCTCATGATTAATATACCCCACTGTATTGATGCTGTAGCGTAGATCTTAAAAAGCGTCTCTCACTGGAGGTTTAACTTCTTTATCTTTTTATGGCGTCGATTAAATAAAAGCATCAACAGCAAAGGAACAATTGAACTGTATGCAGATTAAACTTAAGAGAGTTCAGTGAGCTCTGTGTGATGAAGCTGTTCACATGCTGTTATAAAGAGTGAAAAGAGGCTAATGTAAATCATCACTTACTGCCTTTGAATCCTATCTCCATATTATGCTATCCTCAATAGCAAGAAGTAGAGTACAAGTATTTATCAGTTGGGGTTGTAGTAATTAGAGCTGTGAGACTACGGTGTCACAGCTCATGTATCAAAGCCATTGAATAAAAGTCCAGAAGCTGCTGGAAATAACAGTCGGATCTCCTGCTGCTGGACCAGAATGTGGCCCCATGAGCAGCAGGAAGGAGACCTGGCCTGTAACATCCTTGTATTTCTGTCTGTCTCGGAAGCCTTGTGAACCAAGACAGCTGGCAGGGATGTAATTCCTCCCATTATTTCGCCTTGCAGATCAGCCATATGAACAGGGGAAAGGATGTGACCCCAGCCTCCCCCCTGCTCTCTGGAAGCTGCTCTGCTACACTGCGGGGCTCCGACCACTAGTTCAAAGCTGTCTTCCTCTGTTTGGGCTGAGCTGTAGCAGTGTGAACACGGCAACACCTTGTGTGTGACTTGCCAGAATCTTAATTCAATTCATTTAAATGACTGAAAGATGTACAAATGGTGAATACATTTTGAGAGTTTGGATGTCTGAACTATTTTGCTAGACAGACAGGTTACTGCATGCAACACTCATTGTGTTGGGGATGATGCTCACCTACTACTACACCAAACTCCAGCTAAATATCTGTAAAACTGACTGATAGTTTTCTGAAAGTTTCATTAAAATTCATTCCATGATTCATGACATAACATGGTTGACCCTAATAGTTAATGTCAAAGTTTAAAACAGAGCTAAGATTTCCTTGCTTGGTTGGCCATTTTTGTACATTTTTTTTGTAAATGTCTGTCAAATGTGAATCCAGGGCACTCAAAATGATTGGCTTTGCCTCCTCAGTATCTAGATCCTGTCTATCAGTAGTGTGACTGTGACTGTGAGCGAGGTGTTGAGTCTGCTCGCTGTTTGTGCGACCGCCCGTCTGTCCTCTCCCTCTCTCCCTGTCCACTTTCCATCTGTGTGCTGGAGACTGCAGATTTAGGTGAAAATGGTGTAGTGTTTCCACCATTGAGCTGTTGCCATTGTGTTTTCGTGTCAGACCATGTTCTTCACTTGGTCTCTCCCCATCCTTCCCTCCCTCCCCTCAAACTCTGTTTTAGCTGCCAGGGGTGTTCAGAGAGTGTGTATGTGGAACGAGGAGGGGGAGACATTCATCATCAGCTGATGAACTTGGGCTCAGGACCAGGAGCTATGATCTAAAAGAGGCTAGGACTCAGGACCGGAGTCCATCCAAAACGAAGAAAGATTTTCAGAGAGGGCCTGTGGGGTTTTGTCTGACTTTCTCTTTGTCTGTATGTGCTCTTCTCCCTCTCTCTGTCTGCTTTTGTGCATAGCGCTCATGTGACACCTAATGCAAATCATCTGATTTTGGAAAAACTGTAGCTGCAGGAATACTCTTTCAATTATGTGCTGCTTATTAATATCAGTGCTAATCAGATTAAGAAAAAAGTACCCCTTTGTCTTCCATACGTGTGCCTTTTTACTTTACTTGTGTGAAATCAAGACCATTTTAAAAGCTAAATTGATAGAAAAAAAATCATTGCTACTAAAGCTAGCCCCCTTTTACTGTTGTTATGACTCATGGCCATCCTCACCGCTCAGATTGCATAAACCTTTTATGTAATGGAACACTGTGGGAAAGAGGCATCGAGTGGAAGATAAAAATGGGAAGAGAAAATCAAATATTTATTCTGAGCTTTTTTTTTTTAATGTCTCTTTTTCCATTAAAAAGAAATATGTTCTGTTAGTAGACAAGTCTATACTCCTAAACAGTATGGGACAACTGCATGTTGACCAAAAACTTTGTGGGACTGGATTGAATGTCTAAAAGCTTAATTTGGGCTCTGGGTGTTGAGACTGAGTAAATGCACTGCTGCTCAGACACATTGTGCATAACATCTCTAATATCTTCACACCGTGGATTCCCCCTGGAGGAAGATCTCGGTTCATCTTTGCTGTTTACCATTTCTGAGTTGCGGTCTGTGCAACATCAAAAGGCTGCCATGACACTCTACACAGACTGTTAGGTTCCCGGAGGGGGGTGAGGGATTGTTGCTCCCTCTGGGGTTGGCATTACTAAGGTTCCCTGGTGAGAAGTCCGACTTATGATCGACAACCATGCTAATGGATACATGTCATCATCCCATGTCAAACCGCAGCACCACAGTGTACATTTATGTGAACCCCTTGGACAATCCATGCATTAGTATTTGTGTTTTTGTATGTAACAGTCAGGAGAAAAACCAAAACAAAACTGACAATACAAGGCTACTAAAACAAACAGAGAAGTGCTTATTTAGTTGTGCAACATTTACTACAATTTGTTAAAGCACAGTGAGATCATTCATTAGGAGTACTGCATATATGGATGTCGCTCCAGCTGAAATGACACTGTCATAAGCTGTAGCAGATATGTAGTTTGTTAAAATGAGTGAATAGTACCGGTAGTCAGTTACTAGTCTGTCAACAATGGCATTTTAAAGAATATAAAACCAACTGAAATCGGGCTGGCCTGAAGTTATTTCCAAGTCAAGAAATTAGTCTTGACTAAGGGGAGTGGTGGCGCAGAGGTTAGAGAAGGTGGGTCTGTGATTGGAAGGTCGCTGGTTCGGCTTCCCGAACCGACAACATCAAAATATAGGTGGAAAAGGTGAAACACCCGCACCTGCCTCCACCCTCATTTGCCCCACTCTGTACCCTTGAGCAAGGCTCTTAACCTCCCACCATCTGCCCCCAAAACAAACAAACAAATAAGTCTCTCTTGAAAATGAGTCCTCGTGACTCAATGAGACTACCTGTCTAAATAAAGGTTAAATGAAAAAAAAAGTATTGTAAGGAATTAAAAAAAAATAATATTCATATTAATTCAAACGAAGTTTTGCTTTCTTTAGTTTGGTAGTCTCATGCCCAACCATTACATCAACTGCGCAAATAAATAAACAAACTAAGAAATAAACAAACCGATAAATATACATATTTAATTATGTGAACAGAACTTTCTATAAAATGTTTTGGAACATAAAAAGAAAAGATATAACAGGAAAATTGGTTGTATATCAGCATCACAAAAAATAGGAATATTTTGTCAAGAGAATAAGAATATGTTTTAGTAATAATGTGAGCATTCAGAGTATATTATAAAACCTTCCCAGCTGATAAACTTCAGAACTT
The DNA here is from genome assembly GCA_031762315.1 of Hypsolebias antenori. NCBI lineage: Eukaryota > Metazoa > Chordata > Actinopteri > Cyprinodontiformes > Rivulidae > Hypsolebias > Hypsolebias antenori. Next base: position 24,208,410 of record JARVGS010000002.1, read on the forward strand.
ATAGATAATTCTGTTCTGTGCTTTATGTCCAAAAGTTTGATTAACTTTTGTGTTTAAAAATGCAAGTATGAATAACTACTAAAACAATTAATGATTGTAAAAATGTACCACACACATGTAGCACAGGGACATAATAAAACAATGAGATGCACTGAGTTTTGATGTCAGGTGTAATGTTTGAGAGTTTGTTGTAATGTCATCCAACAAGTATGATAACTTTGTATACAAGTTAAAATATAAGAAAAAGTGCTTTTCGCACATTTTGTTTAATTCTGAACCTTGCATCCTCTTGTAGGTCTATTTGAAGTGAGTAAAAAATAAATAACCTTATTATTTGTTGTTTTTTATTAGAAATTTGTCAATCAGCTATATGGAAAAATTGCAGATTTTTTTTGATATACATAAATTCTAGAAATAAATCCCTTGCCCATTTAAAATCTAATATTACACTTCTGTATCAAACAGCAATATGTAATATGCTTCATTGTCACAGAATTTAAATAATCCAGTAATGTTAATATTTTATACATGTATAAACAAATAAGGTGACTTTTGTCAAAAGAAAACCTCACATGTCAGTGTAGTGTTCTTTAGAAAGACAGTTTTTTTAAACCCGTTTTTAAAGGTGGCAGGTATTTTGGTGAATTTTGTCATAATTGTACCCCCCTCTGTTAATTAATTTAGTTAAACTAAAGCCATATTTCATAAAACCATAAAATAAAATTCAATTTAGGAAAATAAGTTTCTTTCATTGATACTAAGATCAAGTAAAGTCAAGTGATGGACCAAACCAATATTTATTTAGCTAGCATTTCTTGAAGTAATTCATTTTGTCAGCCAAATTACGTGCCAAAGTTTCTAATAATTTTTTTTTTTTTTTTTTTAGTGCTTTGAGTGTTCTGTAAAACATTTTGTCTCGGCTACTACTGCACCAAAATTTCAGTTTAGTATCTGCAAAAATGACTGTGTTGTAGCCATTTTTGTGTTTACTCAAGCTGATGAGCTGTAGTTGCCATCTTGAATCAAGCTGGCTTTAAAAGTTAGTGAGAACTTCACAAGATTTCAATAAAATTATTTTAGAGGTTAATACCACTTTTATTATAATTTTTATTTAAAAAAAAGGTTAAAGACAACAACAATATGCTATACTACAGTAATAGACAAACATAATGCTAATGGTAAACATCATCCATTAGTCCACTAATCCAGCTGAACTGTATTCTATACATTTTTATCATCATATGTGTCCCTTTTGAATATGACATTATTCATCACCCTGCCTTTGCGTCAGATAAAGTTGTTGTTCTTTATTTTTTTTTTAATTCATAAAAGTTTCACTCAAATATGCATCAAGGGATTTACCTTGAGGAGGGGAGTAGCTTTTCTACATGAAATGGATATAACTGTTAGGTGAGGGTCATCTCTTTATCCTTGAGAAACTGAGAATCCATTCATTGGCTGGGTTGAAAACCTGACTGACGCAAATGGATCATTGGGAATAGAAGTGTCCCAGCAGTAATTATGTTACAACGCCGCTACCGCATACTACCACCGAGGTGGGATGGGATGAGTAGGGGGTGCTTCTTTTTAGTCGTGTCCCATATGTTTTTCTACATTGCTAACACATTTGTATTGTACTTTTTTCTCACACTGCCCTCTTATTTTTATTTTCTTTGTTTTTCTCTTTCACATGTCACTCTCAAACTTACTTACAGTGCAGTGGAAACTTTCTGACTGGCATCCATACTTCTCTGTTCAGCAACTGTCGCCCTTCTGTTGAATGACTTAAAAATAGGTGTAAGTCAGTGGCAGATTGCATTACCTATTTGTCACTGTTGTCTTTCTGGCCTCTAGATCCCAACTCCCTGTGCCTTAAAGGGAAGGCAAAATGTCTGTTTCATTCCTCTCCTGCTTTCCAGGACTCTGTGGCACTAAGTCAGTTAAAAAAGAGACATGAAATTAATGTAATGTCAATGGCGTTTTCTCATGAAACCCCCAAGGCACTTAGTCAAAGTCACCTTGCATAGTCTCTCATCCCCCTGACAGTACTGCAAGAGTGAGATGGAGGATGCCTGTCTGGTAAGGCTGTCAGCATATGATGTCCTTCAGTTATTGGTTGTTACATCCACTCATCGTCATTCACATTTTGTAGATTGGATACATGTCCGGTGTTCATCTGAAGGAGCAACATCATTTCCATTCAGTCATTCGTATAATGTGGCCTGTGCACGGTGAAGCATTTTCTCAACAAGAGCAGGTCCATCCTGTGGGGTTTTCTTTTCTTTTGATGTCATTTTGGAGGTGATAAGTAGCTTTCTGTCTCCTGGTCCCCTGTCTTACAGCACCATCCCCCAGTCCAAGCAAGGTGCTAGCAGCATGGAGGATTGTTTGAACTTGCATTGATCCAATATGGGATTACAGTTGGGCCATTGGAGAGTTGGACGAGCTTTCGGTCATCAGGGCAGATTAACCACTTGCTGTCTGCTTGGCTGCCATTTCAGCACAAGCTCTCGCTGCTGACTTTGTTGCTACTGTGCTCACTTTAGAACAAAATACATATATATTTTTTTTGCATATTTACAAAATTTAATCAAGATTAGCTACTGAACACGAAGAAATGGGAAAAATGCTTGCAAGTCAAGTCTGTAGTGAATCTGAGTACTTACTAGTAGTACTTAAACTATAACCTCAATATTTCGGGTTGTCTTTTATGCAAACTGTTAGAATTTTTATTTTGGTATAAAACTTGGGTTTTTATATCAAATATGTTTTAGCTTGTCTTGAAAATAAGAAAAATCAAATCAATCTTCTCGTTAAGGACTGACACTCCAAGACTTACACAGAGGACTAAAAACTGTGGCAAAATTTTTACATTTGTCCAAGACTCCTGGTTCAAAATGTTTTTTGGTTCCCATGCCCTTGCCATAGCTCTTATTAATTATATATCTTTAGTCGCCTTGGAAACTGAGGTGAGGGAATGTATAACGTGAGTTCAAAGATAAAGAGAAACAAAAAAAAAAAGAAAGAAATAAATCATTTGGAAAAGCGGGCAAAAGAGAAAGAAAGAAGGGGGAGGGCTAAAAACATAAGGGAAGGAGAAAGTGGTTGTTGAGGGATCAGCCGTGTGTCAGATTAGCATCAGGAGACATTAACACTAGCGATGCTGCAAGGGCCACAATCCTTCTTTACGCTGCTGGAGAGGGAGATAAGCACACTCTCACAAAAGGGAAGAGGGAGAGTGCGAGAGAGGCTTGGCTTGCCTCCACTCCCCTCAGGCCAACAGCCCCATTTACAGGTACAGCACCTTCTGATGAAAGCAAGAACAAAGAGGTGGATGTTCTTTTCCTACTGTACTCGTGTCAAGACACCATTTAGAAAACACTGTGGATTTAGAGCTGCCGCACTTTGTGTCTTCAGTCTGCCGGAAGGCTAATCAGAACCAAGCGATGGCGCTGACACTTTGAGTTCGATACACTTGAAGCGTTGTCATGGATTATTTCACAGAATCCTGCAATCAATGCACATCAGATCACTGTGAGAGGCTGTTGGATTTTTGGAAATGTGGTTCTTTCACGATTGTGTTGTTTCAGTGTGCGTTAACTTGTGCTGTGTGAGCTGTAATTCATTTTTATATAACTGTTGAAGTGTTTAACCAGAAAAGATCTCCTGACTGTAAAGTCACTGGCTGAGGGAGCCCTGCACAGGTTGTCCAGCTTGTGTAATGATCCGCACTGTAATCACACATGGAGCAAGGCCATGGGAGATGAGCCACTGTTGTTGTTTAGTCTCAAACTTAACATTCAGGAAGGTAATAAGTGGAAGGATCAGAGGGGAAGGGAGTCTCGAAGGTGGTCCCTCCCTTTCTTCCTCTCCCCCTACATGGAGGGTACACAGAAGGGTCCTGAATAACAGGAAGTGGAGGGGCAGGAAGTTGAGTCTTGTCTGCCCACGGTCTGTGGTAGGATACTGAGGCTGACTCTGTTCTGCACAGGAAGTGCAACTGTCACGGCTCTGCTCAAGACCTTGGCTGCTGTCCATCATCTTCAAAAAAAAAAAAAAAGTGAAGCCATCTTTAAAATGTCAGACACTTAACCTGTTTTCACTTTACTTTTTTAAGATATGAACCAAACAATCCCAGTTTTCTAGTTGGTACAACCCTGCAATCTCACAGAAGGACTCTGCCCCATTTCTTTGTTCATAAAGTAAACCTCATGACAGAAATGCACCATGAAGTTTTATGATATATTCTATATAGGGCAGCAGTTGAGGGAGTAATGCTTTAACATTGTGTGAAGTGAGCACAGAGGTAGGAGGATGTGCTGGATTCAGTGATTACACTGGGAATTGAACATGTTTTATTGATTGTGAAAGCACCAGGCCTGTTACAAAGCCTCCCAGTGTCTCTGTGGTCCATGCTTAGGAGAGAAGATGACCTTCCATTCCTGTCACTTGACTTGTCCTACACCTCATCCTGGCGGTGGTCTTTTTGGTCCGTTACTCGTGGAGCATGTTCCAAACTCTGTGTGTGGGTTTAAAGTGGGGTATGTTCTGGTAAGGCCTGAACTCGTGTTAGTCATATCTTATTGACTTTCTGTCAAGCTGACGTGGGCTTTTCTATGGTGACTTTGCACATCGATTTATATGTTACAAATGTTTGGTAAGCATCTTTCAGAAGTGCTAGATTGGATTTTATCAAAGTGGTTCAGGTGTACTGGATCATATCAAGGTCTTTTAAATGGTTGTGTTTTCTACTGTACAGTGTGTAAACTTAATGTGTAAGCTATGGATGCACTGATATGACACTTAAAAAGTAACATTAGATGAAAGCCTCGGCACACAGATCTTGACAGAGTGCCAGGGTTAACACAAAGAGGCAGATTATCAAGCATGCATACAAACACCTACAATAAATTTAGACTAACCACTTTACCTAACATGCATGGCTTTTGGAGTGTGGGTGGAAAATGAAGGACCCAATTTGGGACATGGAAGACAGTAAGAAAAATGAATAGTAAAAATGCTATGGTTTAAAAACGGTATATATTTTTAAACAAATGCCTATTACTAAACATTGTTAATTATCATCATACTCCTATAAAAAATTCTGAGATTCTGTAAACAGGCTAAAAGAACTGATAGCACAAATTCTAGTTAATTTAATTCTATGGTACTTCAAGAATATTGCCAGCTGTTTGACAGTCTTAGACTACCGGTATGTGACTGAAAGTTAATTTAAACGTTAGTACAATAGCATTACTGTATGTTGAATGTATCATTTAATATGTTTGAAGCACCAAAGAGCTGTTCATTTACTGTTCCTAATGACGAATTAGCAGTAAATTTAAAATAGTTTGCCATTTTTTGTTATACTGTAGGAAAAAGATGCTAATTTTACACATTATGTGCTGGATGGTCAGTCTTATCTGTCGTACTGGTTTTTTGTCTTTCAGTGATTTAGATGGAATATCGTTTCTTCTCTCAGTCAGAACCCTGCTAGCCTTTTAACCACAGCTTGAGTCCTCCAAATCCCATCTTTTGTTTAATAAGGTTTCTTGTCTGGGAGCTTGAAAAGTGAACACAAATCCACAAAGTTTGTGTCAACCTGTTAACTAATTAAAAAAAAAATTAAAGTAGGGTTTTTTTCCCCCCCAATTTGTTTGCAGGGTTCCACATATTGTGTGCAGTGTGTCAGAAGATTGTTGTTTATTTGCATACTGGTCTGCATCTGTCAGCAACCACTAATACTTTAACTTTTGGATTATATTGGGCAGCACTGTGGCTCAGTTGGTAGAGGTGGTGCCTCTCAGCAAGCAGGTCGCCCCACTTAAAGCCCACCTTTCTGGGTGGAGTTCGCATATTCTGTCCGTGCATGCGTGGGTTTTCTCTGGGTACTACTCCAGTTTCCTCCCAAAGACAAAAACGTGCATGTTAGGCTGATTGGTAATTTTAAATTGTCTCCAGGTGTGAGTGAGAGTGAATGGTGGTTGGTTGTCTCGTATGTCTCTGTGTCCCTGTGGTGGACTGGAGACCTGTCCATGGTGTACCCCACCTCTTGCACAGTGATGGCTGGACATGGCATCAGTGACCGCCGTGACCCGAAAAGGAAGAAGCGGTTAAAGATAGATAGCTTTGCAGCCTTTTTTTTTTTTGTACAAAAAAATGTGGATACAAGAAAATGGAAAGTTTAGGCTCTGGTTAAACAATTGAAAGAAGCATTTTTAATATGTATATACTTACTTATTTACTTACTTTGTATTTTTATACAGTACTCAATCCACGATGTCAAAAATGGACAAATCAGTACAGGCCTAAATGGTAAATGGAACTTACTTATATAGTGCTTTCCAGCCCCATATGAGGGGACCCAAAGCGCTTCACAGTACCAGCCATCCACCCATTCATGCACCGGTAGCACTAGCAGTAGTCTGCCATGTAAGGCGCCAGCCAGTCCTACCGGGAGCAACACGGGGTTAAGTGTCTTACCCAGGGACACAACGAGGTATGCAGTGACCGGGGATCGAACCCAGGACCTTCCGGTCCTGAGCCGGCTGCCTTGCCTCTACACCATCCCGGCCCCATAATAAAGACTTTTAGTAACATTTTAAAACTGATTTTTAAAAATAAATATTTTCCAGTAGTTTGTTTTGCAACACGTTTTCACTTAAAATCAATTAATGAGTTCAGTATGATTACACTTAACTGTTTTGTTTTTTATAGTTTGAAATACTCCCAGGGTTTGTCTGTTTCTCTTCTCTCATTTTGCTTATGGTTGTCTGTTTTTCTCCATCGCACCATCTCAGCCATTTGCACACAGTGCAACGTAAAGAATTTGTGTGACTGTAAAATTCAGTGAGAGCTACAACGTTGTCTAAATTACAACCGCAAATTAAACAACTTATGAAGATTTATTTGTTATTCAGTGATTCTATTTCATCTTAGTTTTCATTTTTATGCCGTTTTGCACAACTCAATAAGTTTCTCCCTCCCTGCATTTTGATGACACACGAGAAGTGCAAAATATATTCACTAATAAAAAACAATTACACAATCCATATAACAAATAAGAAAAATAAGTTCTGTTTGCTTTTCAATGCACATTTTTTTTCCCCTTCTGGAGGCAGCAGCGTGCACTATTAAGCTTAGGATTTCTGTTTAGCTTTATCACTCTTTTGTTACTTTTTTTTTTTTTTTCAGATAAGCCAAGTCCATTGCCTGTGTACCGTTTCAGCCACACTGGCACACAAGCTTAAGAAGCTGTTAGACCTGCTGTGTGCCATAAATCTTTCTGATTTAGAGACACCGAGACTCTTTTAGCATTGGATTAACTGTGTTGCTGACTCTATTGAGGTAATACATTAACTTTCAACTTCGGCTGCCGTATACTTAATTGAATCATTCGGTCTGTTCTGTTTCCACAAATAGTGTTAGTTTTTTTCCCTTTGGCTACCAGCTCTTCTTTTTCATACTCTTCTTTAGTAGTTTGTCTGAAATGTATCCCAAGTTTTTGTGTATATTAAATAAATCTATCCCCTAGATCTAGGTAGTGGGGAAATGAGCCTACATTAGTTAACTGCAATCGAAGCAGCTTACACTGTGCCTTTGAATCAAAGCTCAACAGCCTGAATGATCTTTGTCCAAGATTTCAGTCTTCATTGTAATGTTTTGTTTGTGACGAACCATACAGATTAGGATGGGCCAGAGCACGCATTGCTTCCATTTTCTTGGTTACCACAGTAACAAGTCCATGGTTTATGAGTGGCTGCCTGCAAACTAGAGACAGTGATGAATCCAGGGCCTTTCTTGGAAAGCTATAGATTTAAAAATGAAATTGCTCTTGTGACCGAATTTCTAAAAGCTGAGAGCTCTATAAGAATTGGCCTGTTTGCCCCTCTTATACAAAAATAATGAAAAGATGCTGGTACTCGAGAGGAAAAGCACAGCTTTATAGGCTCTCAGCCATATTCACTTTTACAAAAAAAATAAAAAAGCATCTCACGATGGTCAAAACAGACTAAATTCAAGCAGTTTTTAATGAATTAATTGTACATGTCACACATCACATTTGAACAAGAAGCATCTGATAGGTGTCAATTCAACACTTGCATTTCTCAAGGGCGGACGTCTCCTCTTGGTTTCCGCTTTGCTTTTTGATTTGTCTTGTCTGTGAAACTGTCTGAGAGCCTCTCTTCTACAAAATCTTCCGAATCATAACTATGGACTTCAATTTG
>JARVGS010000002.1:24245944-24257382 GCA_031762315.1 Hypsolebias antenori
CCCCCCCCCCCCCCCCCCCCCCCCCCCCCCCCCCCCCCCCCCCCCCCCCCCCCCCCCCCCCCCCCCCCCCCACAACTTTGGCATTAGTTGTTCAGTTTGATGAATAGATTATTACTGATCTGAAAATAGTTTGTAATTGATATAGATTAGTAGCACTAAAATAAATTAACAAACCACACATAATTACTTAATATTTTGTCTTTTTTATTAATTGTCACTGGTGCAGTTTGTCAATACTGTATATATAAATCCACCTCTTTTAAAACCTTTACAAAGGGTTGTTATAACATACCTAATTAATGTTGTTATAATTATCTTAAAGAACACAATTTAAAGTGCTGCAGGACATGTAACAATGTCGTGCAGCCATAACCAGTCAGCTCAGCTCAAACCCCACACCTGGCATGATTTGTGGAGTGAGCCACATGAAATGGGTTGTATGCTGACCTAGTTTACTTTGATCCAGTTATGAGTAACAGCGATGCGAGTTATGCTATAGAATCTCAGAACCACATGCCATAACTCCTCTATCTATGTTCAGTGACCTTGCTGTGTGCTTGGAAATGGGTTTTGCTTGTGTGCACAGCAGCTTCTGTGAGTTAGACCAGGCAACAGCCTTTCGCCCTTGTGCCCCCCTCCTCCCTTTGTTCAAGCTGTGTGGCCAGCCCCGCATGCCCAAAGGCGATGAGAGAGCAAAGCCTGTTGGGATAGGGGTTCAGGTTGTGTTGCTGGCGCAGTGCCACGATCCTCCTAGCTGCCCAGCCTGACTCGGGGCAAAGAAGGAGGCTGCTGTGTCTCAGATTGATGAGGACAGGTCTGTGGTCAGGGTATAGAGTGTTGCAGGACAGACGTCCTGCTGGCACATCCTGCCCTCTCTGCCGCGCGACCCCTCCCAGCCCTCCGTACTCGCCTTATCGGAACTTCTAATTGTGCTCATGAATATTTTAGAGGCCAGCAGGAATGAGAGTTCAGGGTTGGGGGGTATGGTTTCAGTAGTCCTGACAGCTAATGATCCATTCAGTGACCAGACATAAAGAATGGAAAGAAAGTGAAATGATTCCACAGACTGGCAACCATCCGCATAACGGAATATGTGCCACGTTGCATTTTTTTATTTTTATGTCAGAAATTATTTGGTTCTTATTCCTGAAATATACTACAGTTTTCTGTTGGATCTGGCATCTTCATAATAAGTATTTAGTGAATTCAGCAGCCTGCTTTAGATGAGAAATCCATCCAGATGCAGATAATTACGGTACACATACATTTACAATCATGTATTTCTTTATTATGGTTTTAGATTAAGCAGAAATTAAGTTTAGGGATAAAACTGAGTCTCGTGATATTTTGAACAATAGAATTTAAATGTTTTATCACCAAGACAAGGTTATGTCGTCATTAATGGTTAAGTGAGAAAAAGCTGAAGTCATTTACCCCTCCTAAATACCTGTACCCTGATGCATGCTCAATAATCCAGGTAGAAAAAAAAAAAAAAAAAGCTAAGTCTGATCCTCTGGACATTCCAAAAAACAAAACAAAACAAAACTTGCTTTATTTTGTTTTGTTTTTTGAATGTCCAGAGGATCAGACTTATCTTTTTTAGATACCCCTCCTAAAATTTAAGGAGCTTAACAAGTTTGACTTGTCAAAGAAGTTTTATTACAATTTGGCTGTTTGCTGAGGGGGAAAAAAAAACAAACTGTGAACACTCGACTCTTTAATTCATGTCCAGCATTCAAGAGCCATAATCATGTCTTGTTTGCTATAACAAATTTGTTCTACCAAAGCAGGAATCTAATAATTTTTCTCAACTGTGAATGCAATTAGCACATTTTGAGACGTGTGTGTATGATGTTTTGACAGGCAATTCAAAAACCTAGTTTTGTGCAAAAAATAATAATCATTACGAAGATTTAACCAACTGTTGAGGGATGTTGCATTGTACTGCGGAACCTGCAAAGATATGCAAACCATTGAAAGAAGGAACGGAGGAAAATCAGTTTGCTACCCGGACTAAAACAAGGTATAATCTTTAGTTGAACATGTAGAGAAGTCTGTTGATTGATGATAAAAACTGAAACATTTTGGCTGGAATGAGCAGAGAGGTATGTATGAATAAAGAGGATGCATAGTTTAATGACATGAATAAAGCATGAGAGTAGTTTGATCATGGTCTGGGCAATAGTTACAGTTAGTGGCTTGGGGAGCATTTAACCGAATGATAGAATGAATGAATTCGGTTAAACAGTAAGCACATTAGGCAATACCCTTTGGTAAAAACAACTAACTAACCCTAAAACACTTATATCCTCTGTGTTGGCTGCTGTAAAGAGCTGGCAATACATTATAATTCAGAATTACAAAACATATTTTGAAGGATTGATTGTGTAAAAAGTGTTTAGAAGAATTGATGAGATACACTTTTGCATTATATTTTGTTCCTCTAAAAACCTTTAAAATATTCAAAAGAAAAAGTAATACAAGTTGTTACATTTCTGACAGCTGCAAATGAAGAATATCCATATGTAATGCAGACTGTGGAGCTGAGCGCCCCCACCCCCACCCACCCCGCTGCTCTTCCTGTCCACTGAGTAACTAGACAATGGAGTGAGCTAAAGGAAGGAAATGAAGCCAGCCTCATATCCTGATATCAGTGCAGGCTGTAATGTGTAATGGTCATGAGATTAAACAAGATATGTCTGGGAATTACTGCGGTCTCCTTGTCTTATTGGCCTCTGCTCTCATCTCACAGTATGTGGTGGGAAATGGAGACAGAGGAAGGATTTCTACATTACAGTAACCTAGAGCTGGACTACAGCGTATGGGGCACAGATACTGAACTAAAGAGGCTTTTATTCCCCTAAAGTGAGGACCGCCTCACCGCAGGGGGAGAGTGAACACGATGGTAGTGAAAGTCTCTTAAGATGTTATGTAAGAGCAGAACTATTCCTCAGCAGATAAAAGCTTTCCTATCAGCCACCTCCCCGTGATGATTTCGTAGTGCGTTTACTCTCAAAGAAGCCCTTTGATAAGCACATTATATGGAACAGCCTGGACACAATGGTGATGTCATAAGGATTAACACGCTACCCCGCTTGGTGCAGGAGCAGGCACAAGGGCTAATTCACAACACTGCAGAGCCAGAAGGGCAGGGGGAAACGAGGTGAAGGCTGGCCGCTGCACAACAACTGGTTAAAATATAGCTGCTTTGTACTTAAGAAGGCCGGAACGAACGCTGGATGGATAAAATATTAATGATATACACCACTTTGCTACACTACAGGTTGTTTTGCCATGGAGAAAGCTTGTATCTGAATCCAAATGTGGAAAAGTTATGAACATTTCTGTTGTAATTAGCTCTTTGAATGACCCCAGATTGGAGGAGAAAAGTGTTTAATTCTAACCAAATTTACAAACCATTGACAAGTCTGGAAAATTAAGCTGTAAACTGTCAAAAAACTCTCTGCAACAAGTTATTAATTGTTCATAATCTTTCCACAGAACACCACTTCAAAAGGTCTGAACTGTTTCTCTAAATATGTCTTTTAGCAGGCATGCTGGAAAAGCCTCTTTATGTCCTTTTTTTCTCCCCCACAAATTGGAACCTCAGCTTTAAAGTCTTCTTTCACTGCCTTTTATTCATGTAGCATATAATATAGTACATGAATAAGTGAAACACACAAAGCTCTCTTAACACACACAAGGGAGAACACGAGGGTGAACTGGTTTTCTAGCAAAAGAGTAAACTGCTTGGACCCATTTCTAATAAATGTAAGGTTCCCAGTTGAGCATTAATGTAACACCAGATGACACACAAACTGTCCTAATTACAGAGCTCCTTTTGTAAAGGAAATAATTTGTCCTAATGTAAAATCTAGACAAAAAGCAAGGTTGTCTTTCACTGCTTAGTAGCATCTTGTCCAGAACCTAAACTGCAAACCTGAAGAGGCAATTACTGATCCAAATGTTTCCCATAGTAACAGCAAGGTTAATAATCAGGACTCAAATGGAGATGTGAGATGGGTGTTTTCGTCTGCAGAAGAAAACACCCATCTCACATCTCCATTTGGAAAAATTGCTCCAAGGCCTCCTGCAATAGAAATGATGTTTTTAAGTCCAGTTGAAGCATCGCGTCAGCAAACTGATTGACCCAAACAGATGCACTCACTGGCAATAGTGCCCAGTACATGAGGTTGTATAATAATAATAATAATCATTATAATAATAATCATTATTATTATTTCAAAAAAAGCCAAATTTATCTGAGTAAACATCAGCTGCCATTGTTCCTACTCTTCTTTATGAGGCTCTCAGAACCATGTAAAAAAAAGATGACCCAAGCTTTTATTTTAATTTTTTTGTCTTTAGTGTGTTTCTTTCCTGCAACAAACAGCTTAAATCTTTCCTAGACAGGCTACTCAATATCCCGTGCTGAACTGCTTTCATGTCTGGTCCGCTGTGCTTTACTAACTACAACCCCCACTGAGTGATTCAACGTCTAAAAAGCATTTTAAAGCTGCTTTTAAGATGTGAACAAAAAGGAAAGTTTTCATTTTGTAGTGGCTGGAGGAGTGAGCAGCACTGACGTGTAAGAACAGGATTGTTCTGTGCTGAAGGGTGGGCTTCAGGGCTGCCCTCCTGCTATGGTCATATCTCTGTAGGGTAGCCACTGATTGGCCAGCACTAGGAGCCAGGTCTTGACAGGTGTTTTGGAAGAGGCGCACCTGTTTGGCCATGTCCTTGTTTAGTGATCCGTTTACTGGAAGCTGTTAAAAGCGTCTGCGAGGCACCCAAAACTCGTCAAGTCATCTGCGTAAAGCATTACATCCATGCTTTCTCTAGACATCAACACCTTTCAGATCACTTTTTAAAGATAATAAGTAACAAATTGACTCACTTCATGTATTATTGAACAGATCTAAGTTCTGTCTGCCCTTGAGTGGTGCCGTTTGGTTGCTGCTCTCCTCACAGCTCAACTGCAACACCTCCCTAAATGGCTCGAGCCAATGGGTGCGGTGTGCTGAAGGCTGGCCAGGCTTCTTGTTAAAGTAGAGCAGCCCTGCCCATCTCGCGCAGCCATGACTAACCAATCCGACCAAGATATTCCTATAATGAGCAGGTCGGAGGCCCAAATTTGCAGGTTGAGATCAGATCTTTGGCTCGGTGGTGAAAGTGCATAGTTTTAACCCAAGTAAACACAGGCCTTTCAGGACCCTAACTAAAGAGAGTTGTTTTAGTAAACAGGAAATGAACCAGCAAGGCGTTTTCTTAGAATGAGAAGAATGCCTCTGCTCTGTACCACACCAAACAGTAATACATCTGTGGTACAGCAATGGTCATTCATTATCCAGAGGGCTTCTCCCTTTCTCTTGCTCCCCTCTGGGCATTGTGGACAATTATGTGGCTGTTTTTTTCTGAACTTCTTTACTGTGTGCACCGCGCATATTAACGTTGTGCCTCAGAATACGCACTCCTAAAACTTATGAACGCTCATGAGCAAAGGGGGACAAAATAAGCAGTTCGACTTTAGCATCATGTCTTCTTAACCAGCAAAGGATTTATGCAAGAGTTTAATGCACACATTTTAGGAAATGCAGCTCATACTGAGGTTGTGGTGAGGCATGCTGGGTTAGCCACATTGTCTGCACAAACCTAAGCATACTGTCACATTGCTGTCAGAGAATGCAGCAGCTGTAGAAGTACCCCTGCCTCCCCTGCCCCTACTCCTCCTCCTACTTCCCACACATACATACAACATATAGACATTGCACATGGGCTCCAGTTCACACAGTTTCTGTTTCTCTCTTGGTCACACACACACACATTTTCCACTTTGCCGGATGACGAAGACCAGAAACACCAGAGTAAGGTCTCGTTAGTGTGTCGGTTCCTTTTCTTTGGCTCACACGTTGACCCCACGCATCCTCAGAAGTCGGTGACCTTCCTGTAGAGACGAGGCCTCCGAGGCGACCCACAGACGGGGCAGGGCGCTGCTGTGGACCTGCAGCTGCCTGATAGAGGAGTCTTGAGAGCCACACATAAATCATGTTTTGATGTACACTTCCTTGATATCACAAGCTGTCACATGCTGTCAGCAAGTCTTGTTAACGCCGCTATTCAGAGCAGTAATGAGGAGCAGAGAACAGCCTGTTGAAAAAGGGAGCAAAGAAGTTCAGGACTGTGGAGTTTTAGTTGAGTTTTTCCTCATGTTCCTCCCCACGTAAAGTTTGAAAAGGCTTATTGTAACACCAAGAATTCTGGTTTTATGATATTCTTCTTTTTCATTCTTGTAATCAAATTTATCCCAGCATTCACTAATAAAACCCCAGAAGTGACATTGATTCTGATTGACATACTGGATCCTTCATCCTCCTGATGGATGGCTTATAACAGACATCACCAAATGGCGGACCTGGGTCCGAATCTGGACCGAGCAATGGTTCTGTCCGGACCCGTGCCCAATCGGATAAATTCACAAAATTAGATAATTTTCATGGAGCATTTTTCCATTGATATACAGCTTAGGTGCAGAGCCAAGCAGATATGCAGGAGGTGTGTTTTAGAGGTTCACTCTACTCCAGTTATTACGGTAATAACTTCACTTACTTGGGCCGATCAAATCTTTTGTTTTTCCTGCACAGCCAGTGCAGCGAGCTCACCAGAGCAGAGCAGAGATGGAGGATGTCATGCTCCAAAATTAGAAAAGTTGATGCTGAAAACCGCTGTTTTAAAGATGAATGGACAGAGACATTTGTGTTCATTCTTCTGGCAGGCAGTTTAAAACCTGTTTGCCTCATATGCTCCGAAACAGTCGCATTAATTAAAAGTGGCAACGTGAAGCGCTCTTCATCTCTTTTAAACAACGTTATCTGCTGAAGTCCGAGCGGAGAGCAGTAAATTAACCCAGTATGACAGAGCCACCCTACTCATCACAAACACTTTTACAGCCCAGCAGCGTGCTGAATGTTCAGTCAAAGTATTGTGGATTTTGGGGCAACATAAAAAAACATTTAGTGACGGGACAGTCATGAAGGAGTGCTTAAATGCTGTAGCTGAGACATTTGATGGAAAATAAAAAGACGAGATGTGTGGAAAAAATCAAACAAATCCTAATGTCAGCTTCAACAGTAACCAGGAAATCAGAAATATTATCAGATGATGTGTTGGCACAGCTGCAGCTGTTCAGAGTCATTGATGAGTCTACAGGTGTTACTGATAATGTTCAGCTACATGAGAATGGCTCTGACTCCATTCTAACCTAACATCCTCATTAAGAAAAGTAAAATAAAGAATATCCTGATGCATGCTCAATAATCTAGGTAGAAAAATCTAAAAAGTTAAGTCTGGTCCTCTGGACATTCAAAAAACTAAACAAACAAAAAACAAACAAACAAACAAACAAACAAAAAAACGTAGAAACATTTAGTCTTTCATCCAAAAGACTTCCGTTTTGTTTTTTGAATGTCCAGAGGATCAGACAACTTTTTTTTTAGATAAAATGAAGAATAATCAAAAGAGAAAAGGTGCTGATCAAAGCTCTGTTTTTAGTTTTTTTTCCTAAAAGATACATTTTTATTTGTTTTCTGAAGATGCTGATGTTTTACTTGAAAACTTAATTTTTTATAGTTTGGCGCCTCTTTAAGAAAAAAAGGCAAAAAATGTTTACTTGCTTTGTTTACACTTGTTTTAACTAAAAGAGTCACTTTTTATTGTCTCCTGTTTTCTAAAGATGTTAACTTTTTACTTCAAGTGTAAGCCTTCAACTCTTGGACCTCTTCAGTTTAAGAGAAAAATGCTTATTGGGCTCTCTTTGCACATTTAAGGTGTATTTTATTCTAAGCTTTCTGTTTTAATCTGGAATACAGGCCTTAAATGTATTTGTCTGGGACTACTTTTAAATATGGTAAACTAGCTAGCTGTTTCCTATAAAGTGCAGTTTGTTAACAGTGAAATGTGAATACAGGTAGGCAAGACCATAAAAGACAAGAGTTGGACTTTAGTTTGGACATTTTACTTTGAAGAAATGTTAATAACTGGACCTCAGTGGATTTTAATTGAATACCCCTGGCTTATAATAACAGAAATATAATGAAAATACACACACAGTAAAAGGAAATTAGACTACAGGTAAAGATGGCGGTCATGAAGAAGAAGAAGGAAATAAAAAATAAAAAAAAAACAGGCAAGAGGACATGATTAACTGTACAGATGTTTTAGGTGCAAGTTTAGAAATGAGGAGGAGCAACGTCCCAAGTGCAAAAAAACCTAAATCAATCATTTTGTGTCTAATCTTTAAAACACGTTTAACCAAGATACTGTGCTGGTGGGCTGTTGCACGTGTCTTGGACAGCTTGCTACATTTCTTCTCTGGTTTCAGGCCAAGTCTGCATCTTCATTCAATTCCTGACCTGCTCAATAATGTTGATAAGACCTCTGTGGAGGTCGCCCCATCTGTCTGCAGCGCTTGTGCGCTTCATGACTCTTGCTGTGTGTTTGTTTTACTGCCTGTGGATCAGTTTATACATCTCTTTAAGACATGAAAGTCAAATGGTTGTCTGTAGTTGGTACCTTATCAGCTGTGACATCAGTCACAAGGTATGAAGTTTAGAGAAAAGTCCTCTTTGTGCAGGTTAAGCAAATGACTATCAAAATCTGCTAAATTTCAGACTTTTACAACCTTTTTTCTCTAAAATGTTTGTTTTATAAGCAGAAACACTATCAGCTAGCCAGTAGCCTAGTCTGGATGCAGACTTTGGCCTTTTTCTCTGTACTCTGAGCTTTTAGGACAGATGTCACAACTGATAAACTACTCATTTTTGATAACTGTTTGACAAAACATCACATCAAAAATGACCAGACTATCCCTTTAAGATTTCCACGCAGTCTTGCAGGAGATAACACAGTAAAAAAATAAATAAATACACATTTTGTATACTGTGTCCTCTCAACTGTGCAATTTCATTTCAGAAATTGAGAAACAAGGGCCATAATGACTGTGCTAGTCCCGATCCCGATGACTGTTTTGGGCACAGCCCCCTCATGGATGACCATTACGGCAAACTAGGCGGAGACAGTGATTTATTGTACAAGCGCTGCGGTGTAAGTACTTTTTATCGTCTCCTGCCATTTTGTGTTGATTTGTGTCTTTATGTTGATGTTCACCACAGGCGCTAAACAAGAAAGAACACAGAGGTTGCGATAGCCCGGACCCCGATGCCTCATATGTCCTCACTCCTCACACAGAAGAAAAGTATAAAAAAATTAATGAGGAGTTTGATAATATGATGAGAAATCATAAAATCGTAAGTACTGTAAATGCAATGTTATTGCTTGGCTTTATGGCACAAAGGATTTTCTTCTCTTCCCCCTCCTTTTTTTTTGTTAACTTTTTATTTTTACGTTACCCTCCACAACCTTTAACTTCTCTTAGAGCTACATCACATTATGATTAATGCCCCCTTTAAAAGGTTTCCATTTGTATCTTGTGTTGATTTTTTTTTTATTGATGCTATTTTGGCACACCCTTAAAAAAATCTCTTTTCATTAACAGATAAAATGTTGCATGCTTCTGCTAAAAAGATTACACCCTATTGTCATGGGTATGGTTACCATAAATTCAAGGGCTCTTAACTATTTTACCACAAAAACACTCACAGTAAACACTTTGCAAGGAGTGTGATTATTTATTATAAAAAGCTGCAGATTATTTGGTGTGGGGTGTTTGATTTCCACCCTGCCACTGTGGAAATACTAAACATTTAACTTCTTTGATTGTTTCTTGTTAATGCTGCGTCTTTTTTGTATGTCGGAAAAATATTACGTTATTATTTTGCATCGAGCAACTCCTTCATAAAGTGGCCGATGGTTGACTATTTCTAAGAAAAATGTATTTTGTGTGTGTATTTGTTTTCTATTGTGCACTAACATGTTCTTACTAAACAGCTGCGTCTTTTCTTTATTCTTGTTTGCCTGTATAAACTAATGACCACACCTAACTGGATGATGTTGTGATTAAATGCTCTAAATGCCATCTCACTCTCTGCACAGTCAGCACTTTGAAAGCAGATGCAAATCAACATTGTTCTTGTAGTTTTAAATCATCCAAATTTCAGATTTTTCTTGTTTTGGGAAACACATCTTTATACGACTTTTCCAAGGTTCTTTTGAAGTGCTGTCTGCTGCAAAGCTAAACTGATCATCTGCATGCATGTGTTTGTATTTTCTATTGATTTTCGGTCTTTTTGGTTTGTTTTCCATGCATTACTAAACTGTGTTCTGTATTTACAAAATTAATAATTAGGTTTTCTTTTCCAGAGTTGGGGTATCACATAGTCACAGTGCATATGTTTGCATCAATATTTTATGTTTTTAAGTCATTTATAAATATTATTATGTAGCAGATTCAGTATTTGCTATGTTTTAGTGTGGTCTTCTTGGTATTTTTGTAAATTTATCACATTAATAAAGGTTATTCTCGACAGGAGCTCTCTATATATGATGCCATGACAGCCACTAGCTCCTCAGACACACCAGATCTTGGGTTTTGAGTGTGTTGTGTGTAAATATTTGTGTGTGTGTGTCTCTTTGCTCTAGCCCACAGCATTGCCTCAGCAGAACTTCTCCATGCATGTGGCAGTGCCAGTGTCCAATCCTAATGCCATGTACCAGGCGGGAGGGAATCTGAGCAGCCAGACCCTGGCAGCAGCCACAGTCTCACTGAGTGAGGGCGGGATGCTGTCCCCTCCGCAGGCCTCTCTGCACAGAAATGTTGGCTCTGGTGGAAGCTCTCAGAGGCCCACAAGTGCAGGCAGTGCAGGTTAGTGGACAATTTGTCAAAGCCGTGGATGAATTGCTGATGGTGGTTTACAACTTTAGCTTCTGCTCAATGGTGTATTTTTTTAAATATACAGTAGTCCCTCGCTACGTCGCGGTTCGGCTTTCGCAGACTCGCTCTTTCACAGTTTTTCAAAATAAGACTGGACATGACACAGTTGGCTGATTGATCAATGAGCCGCAAGCTTGGCATGGATTGTTTTATCTCAAATAAATTGTTTTTTAATTATTTAGCACCTGCTGTGTGCTGTGAGCCCACATGTGCAGGGAGAAGCTCCTTCCTGCAGCATGTCGAGCTCCGCTCTGCAGTGGAGAAGTGGGCGTGGCCAAGAGCGCTGGCAGGTGGCAGAGAGAGCGGCGATCATAAGATTCTGTGCTCTTTTAGAGCGTTTAGAGTTTAGAAACATTGTTTGAATATTGCAAGAGTGTGGGAAGGGTTTAAAGTGCCTTTATATATATATGTACTAAAATAAACTACTACTTACTACTTGTACTACTATTCCTACTTTGCGGTTTTTCAGTCATCGTGGGTGGACGGAGTACGGGAATCCCTGCAATAACTGAGGGACTACTGTGGTGTGGGGGGGGGGGGGGGGGGGGGGGGG